>JBBPMO010000101.1:0-58354 GCA_038090315.1 Xanthoconium stramineum
GCTTCTCGAGATGCCATGGAAAGTGGAGGTCGCTCAAGGCAAAGGTCTTCCAGAAAAGTTAACGATAGCCATCCTCTATGATGATGGTGTCGTGGCCCCGCATCCACCAATCACACAGGCAATGGAGAAGTACGAGGCAGCACTAAAGAAAGCCGGTCATGAAGTGGTGTTGTGGGAGCCACTGGATCACCAAAAAGGGTGGGAACTGATTGTGAGATGTCTGCGCGATCTAAACCAGAGACGTACTAACCTAACGATAATGTCTAGTTGAAGCTTTACTTCTTGGATGGTGGCGCAGAGTACCGGGAGGTTATTCGTTCCGGAGATGAGCTGCCGGTTCCACAAACCGAATGGATCCTTGATCAGATCCGCGATCCTCGTCCTTTCACTGTCGACGAAATATTTCGATTGAACGCTGAGCGAGAAACCCTCCGCACCAAGGCTTTAGAACACTGGAAGGCGACTAGGGGCCCCACAGGTCGTCCTGTGGATGCAATTCTATGCCCCGTTTCACCAACGCTGCCCCCACCGCACGACACGACTTGCTGGTGGGCATATTCGTCGCATTGGAACTTGCTGGACCTCCCGGCCGTTGTGTTCCCTGTCGGACAGTACACGGCTTCGCAGTTTTCCCCGCAAGATCCTCTCCCGCACGTGCCAAGGAACCCGATTGAGGAGCGAATTGCGGCGCAGTGGGACCCGTCTACGTACAACAATTCGCCGATCAGTCTGCAGCTGGTTGGACGTAGACACAATGAGGAGCGGCTGTTGGCCATTTTGAAGGTCATCGAGGACATCGTTCCCTCCAACGTTCCTGGAGGATTGGTGAAAGGGGGGGTGAACGGCATGAACGGGCACATCTGAAACGTAGTAGACATAGCCAGCGGTACGGGTATTCGTTTGTACGTCGCTGGTCAAATCAGGGGCCTGGCTCGTGGTCATTTCTGCTACAGGGCTCGCGTGCTTGCCCTGTGGGATGCAGGTGGCCAAAAGTCAAGGAATAATAGTGGCTGTGTCAATGTCACAGTTGTGTCATTCGACTGACTCACAACTCGGAAACGCAGCTGATTGTCGATCAACCTAATGCACGTTGACTGACCTTTACACCTTCGTAGCCTTGCTGTAGGGCCAGTTACTCGCTTCTGAACGGGCCACGCGGTACGTTATCCGTGGCTCTTAACGTTGCTAACCTTCCATCGCCAAAATCCAAATCCACCAGAGATTGCCGACGCTCCGTTATGGTCGTGCAGGATGGCTCAAACATTCAATTCAATTGGCTCCACGGACTCTGGAACAATGTTGCTCTCCGTTGTCCTCAGTTCTTAACCGCTTTGCTGTCCGGTCTCCTCACATATAAGTTGGTGAGTATCGTCCCAGTCCTCCCAATATCAGGTTTCCTCGATCTCAGTTATGGCTAGCATCTCTCCTCGTCGGGTAACCGCATACCACCATGCTTCCGATCTTCCAGAGGAGTGTTGGATTGCGTTGAGGCAGAACGAGCCGGCCGCCAACATCGTCCTCCCGTTTGCGATCAAAGCCCGTCACTTCCCTCGCGAAGACGGCAAAGACCAACTCTGGATCATCGTATACGATGACACAGGCAAGGACGTCGAGTTCGTGTTGTCTTGCACCAAGGGTGCACTAGAAAACTATCCTGTCTTTGTGTACACCCACAAATCGGCAGCCCAACTCGCTCAGGACGAACAGCAGATGGCAGATGCTTTGTTACAGCTCGTCCTTTGTCTCCTGAATGAAGTCACTCCCCAAAGGGCATTTTCCGTCTTCTCTCTCGAGAAGGTGGCGTTGAAGTTTGCCGAAATACTCCAAGAGCACGCTCAAGGGCACGGCATTCAGGCTTTCGAGGCTCCGTATTACGACGCGAGCCTCGCTGTCTGCACCAAGGAGACGCTGAACAAATCTTCCGCTTCATTTTCTTCTTTTCCCGACGACTTCTCCATTGCTCTCCGACGTGCGGATATCTCCAATTTGGAAGGGACCAAAGCCCTGTGCAAGGGATTTTCCCTCACTTCGGTGAGTATTGCCTACATTGCGTGGGAAATAAATTCAGATGTCTTTTGTGCCAACAGCCGCCTTATGAACTGGACGATGAAGGTGCAGAGTTGGAGGCTAGAACGCTGATCGACAATCAGCAGGTCTGGGTACATATGATCAAGGAGGGAAACCAAGAGTGGGAGACTGCCTGTCTTGTTGCCACTACTAGAGAGTCGGACAACGTGACAGCGGTCACAAAGGTATTCACAGCGGACAAATGGAGGGGTCGTGGTTGTGCAGGACGGCTTCTTCACCGTGTCTGCGAGGAGTGAGTTTCTGTGACTTGTGGTATCATCTGTCATTGAGGTCTCTGCTAGAATTGTCCGCGAGCAGAAGACCGTCGTTCTTTATGTCGGGAATTCGGCGGAGTTGGCATCTGCACGCAAGATATATAGCAAGGTCGGTTTCCAAGGCCTCGACGCACAGCAATGCAAGACGGCGGAGAACGTAGAGAAATGGCTCGAGATCGGCTTCAAGGGAACCACTTTGGGCTATTGGTGACTACCTTTTCCGTGACAGCCGTTGTTTTCAGCGTGCAAGCTACAATGATTAGAATATTGTTCCTTCGCACATTGCATAGATACCACCTCTAACGTTTGTCTCTTGACAGCCGTACATAAGGAACTGTACTCATAATACTGGTACATAGACATATTTAAATGTTACTGTCTGTCAACCTGTCGTGCCTTCCTCGATCCACCTCTCGCCAACAGCATCGTCCTCGGGGTAAGCAGAAAGGAGTTCCGGACTGAGAAGCAGCCTCGCTCTTTCGTTCCTTTGAACGAGTCCTTCGAAATAACGACCTGCCTCAGGGGCATTCTCAAGTAGTTGACGATATGCGTAAGGTTCCAGTGTGGTTGGTTTGATGTTTTCTTCTGCCACATCTAAGCTTACACGTCATTACCAATCTCGCAGACCACCAAAAGGGCTCACATCGGACAGACCCGCCTTGGGTAAAGATGTGGTAAAAGGGCTGGTGTCGCCCCCGAGGAAGTGAATCGACGTTCATTGACGTCATCCACCCTTCGGAAGCCATGCAGAATGGCTGAAAGAACATGGGTCCGACATTCACCAGTACCATAAAGAAGAAGCTCACCTCCCACCCATATATATATCCAATATACTCATACTTGACATGCCTGAAAATCATACCCACAAAGTGTTTGATGTGGGTCGATAACTTGGACCGCAAAGTCACGGAGGCCGCCGCCTCGTCCTCGTCCTCATGCGCTGCTCTGCAACTGGCCAGGAGTTGCTCTTGGATAGGCGGGCTAAGACCTGGCGCTAAAGCGTCGGTCAATACAGAGAGGATATCCAACGGAAAGTGGACGATGTGTTTCATGATGTGCAAAAGGTATCTCCTGTCGTTCACGAAGATCAAGTTCACAGTAAGTCCAGCATAAAATGCGGTATGGAGATCTCCTTCAGAGATACTTTCTATCGGTGGGAGGAACGAGAACGAAGCAAGTATGTTCCTAGATGCACGAATAACCATGGAAGCCGTGCTGGCCGGCCGGATGAAACGCATGACGGGCACGGGCCCGATGTCTGCGTGCAGGAGCAAACGAGGGATATCTTCTTGAAGTGATAGTATGGCACTGCTTCGAGAACCAAAGACATCCACGATGATATCGGGTACAGCAGGTTCGGGGGATGAGACGATAGCTAGTACTCTTGCGGGAAAATCGATGGGAGCCGCTCTTAATCCCAGACGGCGAGCGAGACATATGAAAATGTATACAAGTGAGATTGGGATCGTGTCCTTGTGCGTGGTGAGGAATCGGTGGGGGAATCGCGTGTTGAAGGCGTTGAATCGAGAGCCTGCGATATGCCGTAATTAGTGTGCTACCCAAGTCAGTCCGTAGCTCACGTTCTGCGGCTTTGAACCCATATTCCCAGAGGAAGTCACAGATTGATGTTGACATACGGCATAGTACGTCTTCATCGCGATTAAACTCGAGCGGAGTAGTGGGAAGGTGTTTATCTGCAAGATATGACCGACACTGAACACTCAGGTCGTCCAGGAGAGATGAAATCTTCATAAAACCATATCAATGCGTTTTGAAAAACGATAGTGTGTTCACCACTCACTTGCATCGGAGGATGGGCAAAATATGACGATAGACAAGCGATTGCTGTTTCTAACGTCTCCGCATCTTCGTCGTCGTCGTCCCTGACTCTACTCCATGTCCTCACCGCATGGCTACGTGCTATGGTGCCCAGTAAGGATCGTGCCCAGAAGCGACGTGGAATAGCATGAGGGGGGATTTGGGTGTCATTGCTATCGAAAGGACAGAAAGGTTCGGGAATAGGGCACTCAGCCTCGGTGGCCAACACGCTCCAGACGTCGTACGAAAGCGTGGATGTCACCTCTCTCGCTCTTTCCAGTCGACCATCACGTTTGATGATAATGACATCCAGAATTTTGAGAGCCTGTCGGTCAAGACGGACGCGCTCCATATAAAGAGACTTCCAGTCGTCACCTAGCGTTTGCCTCCGTGAAACTTCATTTTCGGGATGGCTGATTCTATATCGCACGCGGTAATGAGGTTCCCAGACCGCAGCGACAGAAGCTGCACTTCGAAGAACCGAATTTGTCCGGAGACACGCGATCAACGTCCTTGGGCCTTCATCTGCAAGAGGTAGTACGGGAAGTTGCTTGAGAATTTGCACGTAGATGTCGAAGGGTAATTCTTTCAAGTTGAGCGGCATGGCGGTAGTGTTGGTAGCCTAACTGTTCGTTGAACGAGAGGAGGTATGCTGCCAGTATTACTAGCGCTGGTGACCCAGTGGACGGCCACACCAAGTGTGGGAGTTGCGGTTGGCAGGCGTATCAACTCCAAGATCGGTTCATTCATTTAAGTGATCCATGTCGTATTCATCTCAGGATTTGTCGGCTCAACTATATGGCCAGTGGTCTCTGTATGGTATATAGCGACTTGCAAGACCTGTCAATTTGTCCAGATCTCGTGGCAGATATGGACTGCCTCGGAGCAGGTAGGAACGTTTCGAACATGGCATCCGACGGACCGTTTGGACCTCTTCCAGGCTATCAACGAAGCCACTTTTTCTCTCTGCGGTTGAATGCGCACGTGCCAGTCGGGTCATACCGTGCCAACGTTCGCATCCGAGTCGGCGGATACAACCCCGGGAATTGTAGTGAGGTACTAAAACCCACGCAGGTCAAATAGTGTGGTGACCAAGGCCACATTGCGAACTAGGGTGTGGACCTACGAATGTTCCTATGCAAGTTAATACACGCACTAATACACCTTCAGGGTGCTTAGTTCATATGACACGGTGTAGGGGATTAATAGCAGTTGAAAATGGTCGAGAGTCGATCTATATCCTCTCACGATTCCCATGAGTTCTCATGCACAGCGAGTGACCAATTAATCTGGTGAGTAGACATGACCATGACATATGGGTGTTATATTACAGAGTGGTAACGTCATGTTCACGTTGCCCGGTGCTGGAGCGACGAAAGATGATTGCCCCTGAAATGACGATTGAAACTCGTTTCGAGTTGGACTGATGTCGACCTTCTATATTCAGGTGCGTCACAGTCAAGGTCATAAGACCAGCTCTCCTCGTGAGCCAAGTCAGCGAGTCCCACACCTCGGACCGTAAATTTGATCAGTCGGGGTAGAAAAATCGCGCCTGGTTTCCCTCGGCTTTCCCTGTTCTTCCACTCTCACCCATCATTCACTACACAATGGCTGCCATCGTGCTGAAGCGAACCCAACAAAAGGTATGCATTTCATCTCTCCCCGATGTGCGAGTTTGAGTTAAGTAAACATATTATAGATGCCCTTGGTTGGGTACGTGCCCTTGTCTCTTCTCGAACCATTTCATCGAACTCTTCTGCTCCCGTGCAAGGTTTGGTCTCTGGAAGGTAATTTGGCTTCCATCAATGTTTGCCTCGTGCTCATCTCTTACAGGTCACCAAATCCACTTGTGCAGACGTGGGTCTTTGATACCATTCTAGAGTGCTGCCGCGATGTCTAATCTTCATTCAAGACGGTTTATGCTGCGATCAAGGCCGGCTATCGTCTTCTCGACGGTGCCGGCGATTACGGAAACGAGAAAGAGGCGGGCGAGGGCGTCCGCAGGGCGATTGCGGATGGTCTCGTGAAGCGTGAAGATCTTTGTAAGTTGCATGCCCTCGTATACTGGGCCGAACTAAATCCATATATCTAGTCATTACTTCCAAGGTGGGCCGACTCATACAGGTTGGTAGATCCACACGCACCAACTGACGACGAGATCATAGCTCTGGAATACCTTCCATGCTCACGACCACGTAAGGAATTGCTTTGCCTCAGAACGGTGCACCTCTTGATTCAAGCAACAGGTAAAACAAGTTGCGAAGATGCAACTTGACCTCTGGGGTATCGATTATTTCGACCTCTTCCTGGTCCACTTCCCTATTTCCTTGCAATACGTTGATCCCAACCACCGCTATCCTCCCGAGTGGTTCGGTGACGATGGCAAAGTGCACCTCCGTGGGTACTTTCATCTTCTGTTTTGTGTGATCAAGTTCATAGATAGAAACAGAAAATACTCCCTTGTCGGAGACATGGAGAGCGATGGAGGAACTTGTCGACGAAAATTTGGCAAGGAACATTGGTTTGAGGTATACAGTTGACTCGCCAGTGTTCACTGCACATCTCATCATGATTCAGTAACTGCCAAGGATCCATCATTCTCGACGTGCTCCGATACGCCAAGTATGAGCCGCAGGTGCTCCAGGTCGAGTTGCATCCCTACTTGAGCCAGGAAGCGCTCGTTAAACTCTGCAAGACTCTCGGAATCGCCTTGACAGCGTACTCCTCCTTTGGCCCTCAGAGCTACCTTGAGCTTGGCATGGGCAAGGGCTCGCCTTCTTTACTCGAGCATCACGTTATTTCAAACATCGCTGCAGCTCACGACAAGAGTAAGTTGTTCCATACACAACATGTTATGAGTCTCATCTCGGGCAGAAAATGCCCAGGTCTTGTTGCGATGGGCAACTCAACGCGGGATCGCCGTCATTCCGAAGAGCAACAGCATCGATAGATTGGTTGCCAACTTGCAGTGCGACGGTTTCGACCTCACGGATGGCGAGATTGACAGGATCAGTGCATTGAATATCAACTACAGGGTGAGTACGATCCTTTTAGGCTTATGGTGGACTCATACATTCTTGCGCAGCTCAACGATCCTGCGGAAATTGACCCTCAATTGGCTATTTTTGCTTGAGGAGGCGAGTAGCGGAATGGTCATCCTGTATGTTGTTGTGTACACGCAGCCTCGGAACGCCGTGCGCAGTTCGCAGCATGTCGGAGTTTGAAATGAGCACATAGATTAAAGAGTTAATGCGTAACCCTTTCTTCCCGACCCATTATCACCACCAGCATGGCGGTTCAGTTCAAGCTCACCAAGACAAACGGTCTCACTCGCCGTATCACTTTTGCAACGCGGCCAACATGGCCTCTTCTCTCTGGCAGAATTGCCAATCTATACAATATCGCGATCAACGACGTCGCAGTGTCCTATATCGACTCTGACGGCGACGACGTGACTCTCAGCTCCGACGAGGAGCTCCAAGATTTCTACGCTTCAGTCTCTGGCACTGACGAACGGGCCATCAAGCTCACCGTCCATGATCTCAGGAGTATTCGGTCTCCATCGCTGCCAAGCGCTACGCCGCAGCAGTCTCACTTCCGCAACACTTTTGGCGGTCACGAAGTGTTACCCCTAGTTTTCGACGCCGAGGATGAATGGCAGCGTCTGCCTGGAAACTTGGGGAGTCTGTTCCTCTCCAGAGACGCCCCTGAGAGTCCTCATGCCTTCGTTGAGGTATTGGAGAGCGATGTCAGCCTTTCCAAATCCGAAGCAGTCGAGTTTGGAGGCGCAAATACTTCTCGCTCTGACATCACTACCTCATCAGCTCTGAAGAACAGGGACAAAGGCAAGGGACGCGCAGCTACCGTGGAAGACGACGTTTCGTCCGCCGGCTCTGTCATCGGTGACGAAGCGCCAGCCAAACCCCCCGTTCATGTTTTCGACGTCAGTTCCGAAGACATGTTTGGGCTCTCCCCCAGATCCACTGTCAAGCTTCCCCACAGCGGGGCTGCTACTCCAGCTCAGGCGCAGAGTACTCCCGTGATTACTGATCAGCCGCTTGGGGCTGATGTACCCCCTACCACTGGAGAGCAGAAGACGGAAGCCGTTGACGACGATCCACCTCTCCCGTCTCTAGATTTACCTGATCCAGGTCGTGCTCCGCCTTCTCTTGCGCACGATATCGCCACATTGTTGACGACCTTTTCTACTGTCATTTCTACACACCCAGAATTGTCCGAACACCTCCGTAACATTGCTATGAATGCCACAAATGGTACCTATTGGGCCGCTCACCGAGACGCGATCTCGCGTGCTGCAGAAAACATTCAGAGAACTGCCATACAGGAGACGGGCAGGAATCTCGAGGAGCTGCGTCGTACTGCTGAGCAAGAGGCTGGTGTACGAGTCACGGAAGCGCTCGACAGGATCTTCCGCACAGTCGGCGCATTTACTCAAGATGGCCAGGACAATAGCAGTCCGCGAGTATCCAGAAATGCTACTCAGGTTCCTCCTGATGGAGCAACGCAGAACGTACCGAGACCATCTGCTGCGGTAGCGTTCCCTCCTATATTCCCTCGCTCACTTCCCCCCCCACGCCGTAGTCATCACTCGTGGTTCAGCCAACCACCTTTCACCCATTCAGATGGATCATTTTGGGGTGGGCTAGCGCATCCAGTGCCGCCCCCGCCACCGCCCCCGCCACCGCCGCCTCCATTCCGCCCTCGAGGCTGGCCCCGCCCTCCTCCGCCTCGCTTCTGGGGTCGTGACTCTGAGCATGCGGAATCTGCGGTCAACAGCCGTGATGCGAGGGCCGCCGCGGCAGAAATTCTCGCAACAGCTGCTGAGGCCCGTGCTCGCTCAGCAGAAGAGCGTGCCGAAGTCACGCCTGAAGAGCTTCGTGCTGAAGTTGAGAGAGCGAAAGCAGACTACAAGACGCGTAAGGAAAGGTATCGTCACGCCAGGGCCATCAGAAGGATGACAGAACAGAGGCGCCATGAACAGGAGTCTGCGACTGAGAGGTTAGCCCAGTACCGCGCTTCGTTGTCGGTTTCACTAACCCTTGTTCAATTAGTCTTTCCAGACAGACTTCTGATAATCCGACGCAAGCTACGCCGGAACAAAATAAGCCCACCGTTATTCCCGCCACCCCACCTCCAGAACGCCAGGCTATTGAATCTACTGCTGCTGCCTCGGAGGTTCACATTGTCAGCAATGCGCGGGGTCCCTATCCACAGCTGGAGATGTTTAGCGTTCCAAGGCGCACTCACACCTTGAGTCACATGCACCGTGGTAACATCCAGGAGAACAAGGAGAACCGCCCTCTCAATCGAATCATGAGGAAGCTATCAGACGTATGTATTTTTTATCCAATATTGCGTTGTGATTGATCTTTGTGGTTGTAGATGGGTTTCACAGAAAGTACCTATCCCAACTTGACACGCAAGGTGATGGACCAGCTGCTCTCGCATCCACCTGTCAACAAAGATGCCGAAGACGATGTTGTCACCAACCTGATCGAGGACCTCATCGCTAATGGTGGCGCGCACGCGAGTGGGTCCGGAGGTATCCCAGGGGCTTGGAACTAAGCTGTATTGATCATATTTATGACTGCTGTTACTATGTGTATGATACGATGGGATGTGTTACCTTGGCTACGTTTGTAAAGTGTTTGAATATAGTGCGCGTCTTGTTGTAGGTAACTAAGGGCACGAAGCAAATTATTCGACCCGTCGGGTACCACCAAGTTGCGATTCTGAAACAGTGGTACGAATACTCAGTTCATCCGCGTCACGATGTATGAGCTAGTTGCATCTTGGGTCCAGGCAGGTGAAACAAAATTGCTCCGCAACAAGATGTGGGTGGGTGGAACCACACACGGTGGAGACGTACATTATCATCTGGCTGCATTGTTTGTTAAAGATGGGACAAAGCAAGAGTAGCTATGTTCAAAAAGACACTTGCAAAACCCACCCGCACAAAGCAACTTTTATCCTTGACATCGCACTTCAACAAAGCAGAAACCCGCTGCCTCCATCCGGCGTTGATCACGCAAGAAATCCCAGGTCAACTACTATTCTGCTTGCAAAAATTAGTAATGTTTCTATCATGGATATTAGGAACTAACAAGAATAGGCTGGTTCAACATCTGCAGAAGCGGCCCAGTACTGCAATAGAACGGCCAGATTGATCTTCTGGATCGATATATGAGAGATCGTGAGATTTCTGTCTTTATCGTATCCGACTCGGCCTGCCTACGCCATTTTTTTTGGTTCGCATTCTGGCTGTCCGGGTGGCACGTTTGACGTCTGCTTCCGCCTCGCATTCTAGGAGGACCGGCCCCTACTTCGAGAGGGTCAAAATACTTTACCCTCCGTCAGTAATTGAATGTACCACGCACGCGTAGCTCGAGTCCGGAGGACAAACGCAGTAGACGACGCACTTTTCCGGGTATTTTCGCGGCGGTCCGAATTCACAGTTGCGTGCTTTCTTTCGAGCACTGTCCTCTCTTTGCGCTGTCCGTACCAACCATGCTCTAGAGGCGGCGGCTTTCCCCGCGTTCGTTTTCGGTTCGTGTGCTCGCTCTTTTCCACTTGACCTCTTGTGGGTTTCGGACCTACCTGTCTCGCCACCGGTGTGGTACGACTGGCTTGTGCTGGCTTTGATAACTGGAAGAGGGACGGGTGGGTTTCCCAGCTAACAAACAAAGGATATAGGATTAATTATGGCGCCCACAAGGACAAACAAGCACGCTTTGACGAGCCACATATCGATCGCGAATGATCACCACAAGTACAACCTGCCTTTGTCGTGGCTTGCTATAAAGCTTGGCGCACGACCCCCACTCGCTCTTCCCTCCATTCGCCCACCTTCTCACTCGGTGTGTACTCCCTTCTGTTTCCATTACCCTCCCTCATTCCATCCCAGCCATGTCCACCGACCTAATATCCCCTGCATCCTCCGGCCCCGTCTCTCGCAATCCCCCTGCACCCCTCTCCCCAACCCCTGGGTCCAAGGCATATGCAAATCTTCAGCGACAGATCATGAAAGACATCCTTTCGGGCATGTCTGAACCTACTCCCGACCTCCAGAGAGAGTTGCTCGCGAGCACCAAAGAGGAACTCGAAACTTTGTCCCACTCGATAGTGTACGGCGAAGCTCAGATACAAACATTGGGCCCCCGTGTCAACATCAACATCCTTCGGGAAACCCTCAGGTGCCAGCTCAAACGAACCACCATATACTGGCGTCTTTTCCGTTTCGTGAATCTCCCTTCAGAAATTATTTCCAACATCTTTCACCTCGTCGTCTGGTCCACGAACCATCCCTCAGAAGGCGTCAAACAGCGCTTGTATCTCACGTGGGTTTGCAGAGCGTGGCGTCGCTTAATGGTCGAGGACCCAATGATCTGGAATGCGATTTGGTTCCACGACGCCCCTCCCTATGACAGATCATGGGAGTGGTTCGAACGAGCGGGATCCGCTCGCTTGGACATTCGACTCAACGAGGTCGATCCCAAATGGACCAGCGTACAAGATCATCCAAAGTTCACCGCTGAACAAATGTCGGACATGCTCGACAGACTCTTCACTAAACTCTCTCAAATCCGTATGCTCGTTATCATCGTCGACAACTGGCCTCCCGCGCTCACAGCCCTTCAGAAACTGCAAACCGCCGGGAACGCAGGTATACCCATCGACATCGAGCGCCTCGAAATTCACCGTTCTGGCGTGCCTTATGTCTGGATCGGGCCGGGGTTTGACACTCAAGGTCATCGTGACCCTGCCGTTTTGTTTGGTGGTCAGACACGTCGGCTGCAATATCTGTGCTTGTCGGGTATTCATATCGACTTCAACGACACACCGCTGTCCAATCTTACGACGCTGGACCTTCGGCATATCGCGATTGACTCATCTCCTACACTTGCACGCTTCAGGGAAATTCTTCAGAATTCTCCCAATCTAGACAAACTCACGCTGGATGGGTGTGGTCCTCAGCCAGCGGAGAGGTTACTGGACCACACGCCGATCGAGCTCCGAAATCTGAAGACCTTCACCCTCGGGTCTTTTAACCTCCCATTCGCATGCTTCATCCTTGCGCAAATCCATGCCCCTCGTGTTCGTGACCTGACCCTTATGTCCATGGCTGGCAACGACTATATGCCCCTTATCTCCATGTTGACGCGGAAATTCAAGCAAGTGCGGATCTTGACGATGTACAACGTCGAGCTGAATATGAACCCGATGGGGAAGCAGACGTTTGTCCGGTGGTTGGAGTCGATGCCTGAGATGGGGTATGCGCGACTAGCTCGGATAAAACCAGAGGTCCTCAACATGTTTGCGGTAAACCCTCGGAACTATCGTATGTCTTTGGAAGGCGGGTCAGCCGCGCCTCCGGAGGCAGTTTCGCCTAATCGTCACGTTCTCTGCCCAAAGTTCCAATGTATGGAGGTTCAAGCTTTATCCGCCCCGGCGATCGCAGAGTTTTGCCGCTTGAGGAAGGGAGTAGGAGTGCCGATGAAGAAACTGTACTTGAACAGTCCATGGGCGCAGAGTTTGACGCACGAGCATCTCAAACTACTACAACAGGAGGCGACACTCTACATTGCTCCTATTGGGGCGAGCACGGAGGAGGAGAGCAAGCTGCTATCCGAAGGATGGGATGCATGACGAAACGATCTATGTACAATCTGCAGATATCTAGTAGTACTAGCACAGTAGTAATATCAACGTAAGCTAAGTTAATACCAGCCTTTTGCACGTGACCAAGTTCGATAGTCACATGACCGCGACGTGAATGTTTGCGCGTGTTATTGATCGAGATCAAGTGTGGGTCCATATGTTTTCTGGACATATGCCATGGAGACTTCAGATTCATATGTCCCATATGTCAGGCGACGCAACACTCCTGCTCAGCTCAGCGCCCTCCAACAGTTGTTCGAGATGACCCCACACCCTACCCGCGCGCAACGCCAGACACTCGCCCATGAAATCGGCATGTATGTCCCTCATTCCTTCCTCTTGCATTTATCTGACCGCCATTGATAGAGAGCTTAAATCGGTCACGAACTGGTTTCAGAACAGACGTCAGACCTCTAGAAAGAAATCACACTCTTCCAGTGAGAACTACCCCACAAAGACGTGCCTGCCGCCCAGCCCTGCGCATCATCGGCACAGGCGTTCCAAGATGCCCCTCGATCGTTCCAAGATCTCGCTCGATCGCATTGCGACGCTCTCAGAGCGTCCCAGCTTGACTTTTCAACTGAACGCGCAACGTTCACCACTCACCCCGCGCAAGAGTAACGTCCAGCAGAAGAAGCTATCCGGCTCTTCGGAGCTATGGACGCATATGTTGTCATCCCCGGCCGTCCCCGCGTCTGCCCCTGACCCTGAAGAGGTCCGCTTGGCGGCTCTTGCATCGCGAGCGAAGACACTTTGTCCCTTGGAGTGGGCCTGCCTCAAAGCGAGGCAGAAGAAATGGGCTGATGAAGATGTTGACGGATTGTCCATGTATCCTGCGTTGGGCCGCCGCCAAGAGGTTGATGAAGACGGGATGGAGCCAAAAGTGATTAACTTGGAGTCTGGCACCGCCCTCTCTCCTCAGAGCGATGTCTTGGGCCTGAACAAGAATAGTCTATTCTCCCGCCCAAATATGACACCGCAGTTCGAGGACGTGGAGGCAGCCATCACGCTTCTGGGATTCAAAACATGTTCGTAAATATCTCCGGGACCATGGTTGTTGTCTCCATCCTAATTATTCGTCTTTATTCGAGTTTCGGATTTTTATGTTATTTGTTGTTCCACACCTGATACCACTAGTACAGTTTCTCGATTGCATGTTGTGTTGACTAGAAGTAGTACGTTTTTATTTGTTTCCTTGGCTGACTTTGTTCACGTGAAGCGTGTTAGCCGCGTACACCCCCTGAGTGTACTTTACTTCCATTTGTCCACGAGAGACCACAACCTATCCCACCCTCCTTTACACGTTTGCAGATGCGTGCTCCCGCCAGAAATACCCGTCGCACCGTCTCTGGCGCCCAACCCTTGATTGACAAAGAGAACCACGGGCCGAATGAGCAAGAAGACACTCCGACACCGCCAGGCAAGAAGGCTCGACATCGCTTGTCAACCGCAGAGCTCACCCGGCTGGAGGACGTGTTCAGACAGGACACACATCCATCCCGCCAGCAAAAAAAGGACCTCGCAGCCGAGTTGGGAATGTGAGTCATTTGCACCCTCTGTCGGCACGTTCCTCCTCTCAGCGCGCAACGCCGCACATGTATGCGACGCGTTTCGACGACAGGGATTACAAGACCATCACGATCTGGTTCCAGAACAAACGACAGACGTCGAAACGGGGTCAGTTGTCCGCCGACAAACTGGATCGGAACCTGGGACAACCCAAAGCAGACTCGTGTCTACGCGCCGTGTCCTCCCCGTCGCACAACGCCACTCTGGATGGGTCAGAAACCGATCGTTCTACGGAAAGCAAGGGCGCGGGCGACAGACGGAACGCGATTTCGGCCAAGATCAAACCTCTGCTCAACTCTTTGAACGCGTTGACGTCGAGGCCGAGAGGACATGCGGAGTCTACGTCGACGGAAACGAGGGGCGAAACCATCAACGTCGAGGATGTCGAGACGCACAACCTGCAGACCTCGTCGGAGGACGAGAACCCTCCGGCCGAATCAAGCAGACACGATCAAGTAGTCGAGCAAGAACAGGCCAAGGGAAGACCCATCAGGTGGAAGAAGATACGAACACTCGAATGGGCTTGCGAACGCCAGGCCAAGCGTCGAAAGTTGTCTAGGGAAGCGTACGTTCGACTCGGATCTGAAGAAGCTGAAGATCAAGGTGGTCCCAACGATACACGTATGGACTCGGCGCTATCGCTACTTTCTCTCGCATCCTCGACGCAAGCAGGACCTTCAAAGGACGTGATGTGGGGTGCATCACTACTCCTCAGCTTTAAGCATTCCTGGCGCAGAAAGTAGCAGGTTTGATTTGAGGCTACATCTAGATGACGGTCCATCTCCTACATACCATCTTCGTTCGAGCACAAGTGGAAAGGACTAGGCTACATTTGCGGCAAGACATGACTCTGCTGTGTTGCATTGCGACAAGGTGCTAGCGGAAAATGTAAATGTATGAAAATGCTCAACAATATTCACATCTCAACCCCCTTTACGTGCCTGTGATTGACAGCATCATCAACCAAGCGACGCTCTACCGCGTTTTCTACCAGTTTTGGTTGTCACGAGGGATGTGGATGGATCTGGTGAGCGAGAACGGATATCTGAGTGAACAGAATTTTTCATGGGAGTGCGCGGGATGGGCTTGGTGTGCTTTTCAAGAGACTCGTTGATTGCTTTTGGCGGGGCGGCGGGTTTGTTGGGTCGGTAAGCGTAGTCTGGCGCGTCTGGGACAGGAATGAGAATCGGAGCACCCAACAACAGGCATCAAAATGTACACACCTGCCATCTTTCTAAACAGCGGGACAAACACGCCGAGAACTGCTTCACCAGGTACCGCTGACGCGTTGATGGGTTCAGTCTCTTGAGCAGCATCGACTCGCATATCTTCTTCTACTTCAACGGCCCCATCCTCCGCTTGTGCCACAGGAGTCTCATCATCCGTAGTCCGTAATCTTAAAAACGAATCAATCAGAGGCTCGAAGAACGTTTCTATAGGCGGCATAAGATGCGAAGGCGCATCGAAGAAGTTCGTGGTGTCACTACTTCTCCAAGGTACCGTAACACCACCGTCCGATCTCCGATCCGCCATCGCTTCCCGAGTCTCTTCGTTGGAATTCGATAGACTCGTGATTGCAGGGACACCAAACATTTCTGCAAATAATGATCTTCGTGGTACAGCAGACCCTTTTTGAAGCGCCTTGGCAGATCCTCCAGCGTCTTCGGGGAGAATGACGTTGTCACCCATGACCACGACGTTATATTTGTGTGTCAGGGCCACTAGCGAGAAATCGTTAGAAAGTGGGATTGTTGACTGAGGGAACCAGGCAATGTTGAGGAGACCGAATGGAAGGGCATATTCCATTAGTGGGGTGGGAGAGGTGGCGCAAAAAAGTGTGACCAACGACGAGGAGGAGTCTAGGATGGTGGAATGTATTGTAATGAAGGTATCATAATGGGGATGCGACATGAGCATGGTGTAGCGATATCGGTTTTTTGAATGCCACGTTACTACAACGAAGACTTGTCAACATCATGCAGCTGCGGCTCTAAGAGGAAAAGCACCTGACTGAGAAAGGACGTCCCAAACAACCAAGTCTACCCCTCCCATGATAGCCAGGTACCGCCCGCTCCTGCCGATGAAGTGGGCTTCAGAAGGTTGACGACACTCTTGGATAACAAATGACTGCAGGACAGCATTGGTATTGGGATCGTAGATTACGACGGAACCGCCAATAGGAATCGCCAAGAGAGATCCATCGTGCGACCACGATGTGTGTCTAGGGATATCTGACCTGAGACTCAAACTCGATCTTGATGTCCATGAAACTGAACGTTGGGTGTGATTTGTAGTCTCGGCAGCTCGATAAGAAAACTCACCTTCTTCACACCCCTTCTTGTTCTTGACCCTTCGTATTCGCCACGCCTTCACCTTCCCATCTTCCCCAGTGGTTACAACCTGCACATCTTCCACGCCCGGACGAAATGACAAAGAAGTGACCTTTGCCAATCCGTGTGGCCGATCAATTCTTGTGTTCAATATCCAAAATGTCGTCTTTTTATCCCAATACCAGAATTTGAGGTATATTTCGCTACGGAAAGTCTCATCGCCTTCGCGCCTGTCGATCGTAGCCATCCATTCACCACTGGAAGAGACGGCGATTCGCTCAACGCGGGCAGGTTCAAGGGCTTTTCCCTCCCGTCTAGAAACACGATTTGAAGGTGACACTTCGAGTTCGGCCACAAGAGTGAAGGTGGAGGGAGAGTATGTCTGAAGAGAGGAAGCATGAGAGGAAGGAAGGATTAAGGTTTCCGAGGGGTGATGGAAAGCAAGTGGTGTGGAGGATGAAGATGGTCGGGAATTCGATACAAGAGGGTCTGTGAAATCATGAGACGTCGTATCATAGACAGAAAGTCGCTAGTATACCTAATCTTATTCGAGAAAAGACACGTGAAAGCTTGAGTGTGGCCGAGCTCACAAAGGCATAACTGGCATCAGCGAGCCCCAAGAGATACTCTTCCTCCGCCGCCCTCGGTGGTGAAACAACGATGTTTGTTATCGGGGAACCAACACGGGGGACGAATTCTCGTTTACCAGAATGCAACTGCCATATGACCAGGACGGACTCTTCGCCACCGCTCAGCAAGTATGCGCCGTTGGTAGTAAAGGCGACCGAAGAGACCGCATGAGCATGCCAATGGAGCGTCGACGTCTGAGATTTCTTTTCTACACCCACCACCTTGACAAGCTTGGAATCTAGACAATACCATAATCGTACGACACCCTTGGCATCCCCAGTGGCAAAGTAGTCTTCAGATGGATGGACGGCGAGACAGGTGAGACGCTCCGGGGATACGAATTTGGTGAAGCCAGACTTGAGGTTTGATATTTGGGCGACGTAGGCTTTGTGGCCAGCGATGGCGATCAGTCGTTCGCCACTGGCAGAGACAGCGAGGCCGGCTGTCGCTCTCGTCTTCCCAATCGGTACGACTTGGGACGGCTTCTGAGGTTTTTCGGGGCTGCTCGAGCCCTGTGTCTTGAGAGACACCCGGAGGACTATGCAACTCTCCTCCCGATGCACGTCGGCATGACCGGGCCGTGGGTCTTGCGCTGAGAGAGATGAACGACTGTCATCCGAAGGACCCTTGGCAAGACTCACACAACGTTTTACTCTTCTTATTCTTGACCGCTGCCACGAAAAGATGGTCCTTGGTTTTCTCATGTGTGCATACATGGTGTATGGGCTGGTCGAGGTCGATTGTCCGCAAGAGCACGCCTTCGAGGAAATCCCAAATCTTGATGGTGCCATCCAGCGACGCAGTGATTAACTGGAACGCGTTCTGAGGGTTCAAAACGGCGGAGGTGATGATGTCAGTGTGACCATCATCTTGCGATCCGGGTAACGTGGATATGATCTTTCCAGAGGTTGCCGAATATATTTTTATAGCGGAGCCGACGATGGAGAAGAAATGGCTGGATACACGGTCGAGTGCAAGTCGATATCGGACGGAAAGGAGACGCACCTGCCGTCTTTAGTGAATACGGGTGGATGTGAAGTGGTGCTGGAATCGGTGAGCGCGGACCAGCGCCATCGTCGTGTTTCGGTTGACGTCGTCGTCGTCGTCGGTGGTGGTCCGTGCGCTGCATGGTGGGCAGCGGCGCTGAACGCGCTCGCCTTTGACTTGCGTGCTGGCATATGGCCAAACCTTGCCCGACTACGAAAAACGCCATCAGCCACTCACTCGGCATCCCCCGATCCAGACCCGGAAATGTTTTTTTTCTTGTTTTTTTTTTTTTCTTCCAAGAACATATCGATGACCTTCTCCATATGCAAGGACCGAAGGGCCCTCGGTCATTGCCTACAGAGAAGGGCATTCCATTCGTCTCATTAAATCATCTCTACACGACAATAGACCAAGCAAGGTAACATCGAATACATAGAGAATAAAATGCAGCGCTACAGTTCAAGAATCGTCCATCGTAGGCGTCGTTAGGTATCGTGTCATCGTGTGGGCGTGAGTGGAAAGGGCAGCAAAAAAAAATTAACCGGCGCAGGTCAACAGCTTTTGGAACCCACGAAGGACCGGACGGAGCGACAATACGTGAGTAAGTCATCTTCGCTCGCAAATCGTCTCGCCTCGAGCATCGCCCGATGTAACCGTTCTTCCTCCACAAGCTCTGCCTTTGAGAGCGGTTCACGTGGTGGTACTGGCCAGCCCATCTCGGCCAACGAGCACCAGAGTGATACCCGCGCATGCATATCTCTGCATTCTCCTTCAGCACCCACGAGGGCAATACAGCGAATCGCATACTCACCGCTTGTAGCGCTCGACCAGCACATCAAACCTTGCTCTACTGTCCAATTCATTCAACTCTGGATCACTCTCCCATCCCAACTCCCTCAGCTCGCTCGCTCGGTTTCTCATCCTGTCCGCAAGTTCTTCCCACATCGATTCTTGGCAAGCAAGCACACTCTGGTAGCTCCAGTAGAGTTGCATTGCAAGCGTGCTCTCGTTCAGTTTGTCAACGTCTTCCAAGAGATATCGGGAGTTGGAGCCAGTGCTCGTGGTACTTTCAGCAGAAGACCAGTCGACGATATAGGATGGCAGCTTTGTAGGTTGTGTCGTTTGGGGTGAATTAGGGGAGGGTGGGTCACCAGAGTTGCTCGTTAGCTGTGTGTACGCATCCGATATGGAATAACTCCGTTCGAACAAAGAGGACTTCTCCGTTGACGTCGACTGGCTTGTTCGTCTTGAATCCGCTGAGGAAAAGGAAACGGAGCTAGGGCGGAGAGTCGGTATGTCAGATGAGCCTGATGGCTGCGAGGATGCCTCAGGCTTATCTACGTCTCCGCCCATTAGTAACGCATTGGCAGGTAGGGGTTGTGGGAGTGCTGGTAGGGGCGGTATCGCAGGCATACGGATATGCACGATGGGCCCAGCAATCACTTGGCGAAAATTGGACGTAAAGTGGATGGGAAGGATAGCTTGCGTCTGATCAATGTACTAGTCACGGTAGAGGTGTGGATACCCACCAGTAGGTCGTAAATTGATAAACCGGTTCTCAAATACTCCATAATATAAACTTTCAAGCAATACATGATCATGCGGTAACGATGGCGAGTCCGACGCTGAGGGCGGTGGTGTTTCTTCTCGTTGGTGCATGCCGTTGGGATGATGGATCGAGTCGGATCGCTTATTCCGTACACGGAGAGGTGCTGTAAACCAACTCGGAAGAGTAGGAAATATGATGTCTAATGGAACATAAATTCTGGACGCCAATGGGAACGAGTGGACATACCATGCTCAATCACCTCCACGACTCCACCTGGACTCAAAACACGGTTAACCTCCTGCCAGCGAGATTCATGAGCACTTAAAATCAAGATAAAACAGCCTGACTCACTTCGAGTAATACTCCCCACTACAGGCACAAAAATGGGCATGTCAAACGATATTCCAACCGAGAGTAAGACCCAAAGGTGACAGATCCTCACCTTGTTCTCTGGAATGCCCCTGCCCAAATCATTCATACGCACATGATCAAACTCGTCGTCGTCAAAAGGCAATTTTGTCGTCAAACTGAGATATCGTAGTATTGTCAAACCACTTTTCATAACTGGTGCCAAGCGACACTCACAAGTTGCCATGCACCCAACTTATGCGACTGGCAATCTCTGGTTCCAATAACGACAGGGGCACTTGGACATCGACAAGGTCGAATCCAACCTAAAGATAGTATATGAAACCCCACGGAGCCTTGGTTCGGTTAATTCATACATACAAAATGGCAGTCTGGCCATTCTTTGGCAGCCTCGAGGACCCACGTCCCACCCTAAGACGGATATATCAGCATTCGGCGAGATTTATGTGACGGAATGGAGGAACGTACGCCACAACCTAGATCGAGTGAGCGTTGTGGTGGGCCGTCCGTAAAGGAGGCGATGGACACGGATTTTGTCAAGGGCAAGAGGAAGTTGAGATCCAGGCTCTCGCTGCACATCAGACCAAAGTTGAGCGAGCTGCTCGGCAAGCGTGGTAGCGGGTTCACTCACAGCTCGAGGACCTGTCTGTTGTAACTCAACGGATACGGGGCCTTTTCTGGGTCGAACGAATGGTGTCTATGACCATACTTGTTCAAGAAATCCTTGTTTCTGGGTAGGACACGCCGACCGGTGGAGATGCAATCGGATTGGCGAGGAGGTGCTGCGACGGGCATGACGGAGACAAACAAAGCGACGCTCCGAACCGCAACTGAGAAAAAGAACAAGAGAAGGCGATGGCGGCGTGGGACGGGCAGTGGAAGCGGTGAATGATGGATGCGGCGTGGAAAGGCAGCGACGAGACACGTCCCGATGTGATTCGTTCTACTACTACTATGAAACAATCACGTCCCTAATATCCCAAACTCGACCGGAACGGAGCCAAGACGACCCACAGCCCTCGCGACTTCAACAGCCTCGTCCAAAAGTCTCCCAGTGTGAATCCACCAAGGAACGGGAGATAGGCCATGCCGCCATTCTGCAAAGCTTGTGGGTCAGCGCATTACAAAGCGTCGAGCAAAATCTGCTCACCCTGCCATTTATGATGACGATCAGCTCGGGGCTGCCCTGATAGCTCACCAAGGCAGCTTTCTTGCCCGCGAGGACATTCAGCACATTCTGGACGACCACCTTGGCATGGGCGCCGGCCTTGGCTGCCTGTTTCTGTTCGCGCCAGTCGATTACATCACCTGCCGCAAAGATGCGGGGGTGATCGACTAGCTGGAGGGTGGGTTTGACTTTGATAAAGCCAGACGAAGAGAGCGTCGACGAGCCAAGGGAACCGACGAACGCTGTGTTTGGAGAGGGCCCGCGGGCGGAGATCTGTATTGTCGCACGGCTCAGAAGGACGACAAACATAAGGCTCGGAGAGTGCGTACGACGAGGTCTGCATCGGGTATATTTGTTCCTTTGCGAGTGACGAGGCCCACAGTGCCTTGTTCGGGGAAAGAGTCAACATATTCGTTGAGGAGCAACTCGATGCCACGAGCAAGAAGACGAGTGGCTAAACCCTGACGGAGGGAAGGCGGATAGGTACTGTTGAGAAGCTGGTGGTCCCCATGGACAATGGACACTCTCTTGTCCTGGGACACGGATGAGAAGCTAAATGTGTGGGGGTACAAGTTGAACATACGGGGTATTCATCCTTGAGTTCCCCGGCCAATTCTATAGGTGAAGGTGAACAAGGGAGCACAAGCGAAGAACATGGTGGGCTGACCGATGCCAACGGCCCCTCCACCGACAATGACGACATGTTTGGCGTTGGCAAACTTGCTTCGCCAGGTGCGGATATAGGGCAATACGTCGGTTTCATACAGAGGCAAATCGACGGGTGCTTTCCACTTGGACCCCGGAGCAAGAACAAGGATCTCGTACGAGATGCGCTCGCCGCTCTCGAGCACGACATGGCCGCCGGACTGGGCGTCCTTGGGCTCTATGGACTCGACGATGCCAACCTTGGTCTCGCCGCTGGCTTTCTTGTAGATCCTGTCCAGAGGGACGAAGGCTGTTTGCTCGAGGTTAGCGGCCTCGCTGACGACGAGACGGAGGGATGCAGGGAGGGGTATAGCATATGGGAGGGGGTTGATGAGGACGATGTGGTACTTGCGGGGGTCGAGTTTGGCTGCGAGCGCGGAGACGATGGTTATTCCGGCGAAACCAGCACCGACAACGACGACGTTTCTCTTGGAGGACATTTGGGTGACGACGTCGCGGTCATCGACGCGCTTTTATTGAGTTCGGTACTGTCTTGCTGTCAGTTGAGGTCAAACCGAGTCTCATTGTTAGGTTTCATATTGACTAACTGTCCGTACCTTGTTTATTGAGTTTGGCACTGTCTTGCGTGCGTATGCGGCGTTGCATGAGCAAGGTTGATGACGAGTCATTAGAAAGCCCGATTGAAAGGTTGAGAGTACTTGGTCATCTTATGCCGCCGCTCTCGGGAAAACAGCGCAAAGCCCAGCTCAAGCTCAAACGTGCAATCAAGCGCGGCGACGTCTCCCCACCGCCAGTACAGCCCCAGAAACGCAAAAAGAGGGTCCAAAATCCACCAGACAAGACTTCCAAGAGCGCACGCAGCCTCCAGAGCCAGTTTGTCAAGCTCGACAAGGCCTTTCTCGACGAAACCAGAGCACTGGCAGGTTCCATCGTCCTCAGGAGACCCATCCCGACCGACGTCGCGGTGCTCAGACACGAATGGATCACACCCTCCCCGCTTCCTCAGCTCGTCACACCAAAGAGACCCAGATGGAGGTACCAGATGTCCAAGGAGGAGCTCGACGCAAACGAACAAGCCTACTTTCGCACCTGGCTCGCGCAGCAGGACGCGATCGTCGAACAATGGCAACGCTCTTTCAATCTCCCCTCGTCGACTGACCAGATCATCCCTGCTGATCTCGCAGGCGGTCACCTCGACGACTCCGAGACGCACCCGATGCCCCATCCGCCCACCCACTTTGAAAGAAACATCGAGGTTTGGAGACAGTTGTAAGCTGATCTCCCCATACTCATATCCCGGGGACTGAGTTTCCCAACATGATACATCCCTCCATCGGACGTGAAACAGCTGGCGGGTCACAGAGATATCCCAGATACTTCTCGTGTTGCTCGACTCCCGTTGCCCACCGCTCCATCTCCCATCCTCCCTCTGTGCACACCTCAATGTTCCAACCTCTTTGTCTCTGCAACATGACCCCAGCCTGCGCTCGAAACAATCCAAGCTCAAAGCTCCTCGTATCATCCTTGTTTTAACAAAGGTGGATATTTCCGGTCCTGCGCGTACCACTTCGTGGACGTCTTTCCTCAATGCCAACTATCCCGGCGTGCCAGTTGTCCCAGTCGAATCGTATACACCGAAATCTGCAGTCGAGCAGGGACCTACCCGTTATGAACCACATCTGCCAATCACCTTTAGGGAAAGGCTGGTCCACACACTCAGGGATGTACACGAACAACTGCTCCAACCTCCCCAATGGGTGACCGCTTCACGGCCCGGGGAAAGTGAAGAAGATAGACTGCACAGAGTCGCCAAATGGAAACCCAAAGTGAAGACGGTCATCAATTGGGATGGCGTCCTCGAGGCGAAAGGGAAGCTGGTTGGGAAGGCCATCGGCGGCGTTGCAGTGCCAAAGGGCCAAGTCATTGAGCATGACACGGAAGGAACAGAAGATGACGAAGGAGATGACATCAATACCGCAGACAGCGAAGAGGAACAAACGAACGACACTTTCGAATGGAAAGAACCCGAGTTTCTGACCATTGGAGTTATTGGTAGACCGAACCCCTCGTTTCAACTGACGACTATTCAACCGACCTACAGGTCAGCCAAACGTTGGGAAATCATCTCTGTTGAATGCGATATTCGGAAAGACACGGGTACGTGCCTCACGAACTCCTGGCAAGGTATGTGGTCGCACCACTGTCTCAGAACTCGATTGAACAAAGATACCCTAGACAAAACATTTTCAAACCCTCTTTTGGACCTCTGATGTCCGCCTTGTTGACTGCCCGGGACTCGTTATGCCTTCATTCGTACCAATGGATATCCAAGTACGTACAGCTTTCTCCGTTTTCAGTAATACGGTATGCATACCAAGAACAGGTCCTTTCAGGCGTCCTCCCCATCTCCCGAATCTCTGCAGTACCTTTTTGCGTTCACCAACTTGCTCGGCTTCTCCCTTTGGAACAGATCTTGGAGCTCACACATCCATTTGCAACAAATTCCACTGTAACGTTTACACCGACAAGCGATCGTGGCTCGGCCTCTCATTCTAGTAAACCTTCTTCAAATCCTAGATCTAAATCTAAACCCGTACCTACCTTGGTTGAAGACAAGCGCACCTGGAGACCGGGTCAGCGTCCACCAGAGCAGATCAAGGTTCAGCCCAAAGCACCAGATTGGACGGCGAACGACATCATGATCGCCTACGCTGAGAAGAAAGGATGGGTCACCGCCAAGGCCGGGAGACCAGACATACATCGAGCTGGGAACGCTAGTGGGTATCTGCCAGCTGGACTTGTTAGAAAACGAGCTGATCGTGTGGTAGTATTGAGGTTGGTCGCGGAAGGAAAGATTCCGTGGGCGTTCTGGCCTCCAGGCAGTTCGATTTCGGGTGGTGACGGTATATGGCTCAAGGACGGGGTACAACGAGATGCCTGGGACGAGGACGAGGACAGAGACGAAGAAGAGAGTGATTCAGAGGAAGAGATGGAAGAGCTGTCAAGTGAAGAAGGAGACACCGAGAATAGAATCAAGATTGAAAATGATGAATCAGACGAGGAGGACGAGGACAACGAGGACGAGGAGCCTGTTCGAGGAGGGAATCTTGGCCGGTTTGGAGCATTGAGGATTGAATAGGTAGTCAGGGGTCAATTAACCAAACTCGTCTCTTACTCTCATGTGGTTTGGCAGCAAGTCGAGTCGTCACCGAAAAACGCCTTCCAACTCTCAGCCTGCCCAGTCACGTTCTTCAGATGTTTCGTCTGTGTCCCAGTCTACCGTCGGGCCTTTGCGGACACCGGGTAACTCGACCTCGGCGTCCGATGTTCCACTCGACGAGGTCCATGCGCACACCAACGACCCCAATGTCTACGCACCCACTCCCAGCCTCATTCACAGCACGGAAAAGGAGGCAGGGTCTCTTAGGACATCTGGCGTACCAACCAGTCTTGACGCGGTGACCCAGCTCCCCGCACCAGAACGCCCCGAAGGAATCCTCTTCACGCCCCAGGACGCCATCATCGCGCAAGTGTTCGGCAGGTCTGCCCCGCCTGCGCCCGTGGCCGACGCCGTCCTCGCCAGTCCACCGCCGCAACCGTCCGTGTCGCTGATGACGCGGACGTCCGACTCAGTGCCTACGCCTCCTTCGATACCCGCATCCCACGTGCGGCTGGGTCCAACGCTGACGATCTTCGACCCCTTCTCGGGCGCCAAGCTCGGCGAGCACACCCCCATATCGCCCTCTACGGTCACGCCGGGCGAGCAATGTGTTTCCCCTCCTCTCCCCTCCGCGGACGACCGCAAGCTCTGGTCGAGTCTCGAGCGCATATTGGAGCTTCAGGCTGAGATCGCTACGATGCATGCTGATATGGAGTGCGTTGGCAGAGGCTTGGGGAACACTGCACATGGTGAAGGCGGGAATGCAGGACCCAGCAAGGGAATGAGGAGAGGTCAGACTCTACCGATTGGGGACGAGGAGCCCGAGGAGCATGAACCGGAGGGAGGTATTACGGGCGGCGCGGTGTCCGAGGTTTCCACCGAGCACTCGGATGGCGAGGACGACGAGGACGAGGACGGTATTCACGGGTATGGAAAGAAGCGGCGGGACGAGGAGTTTGCCAGGCTTGCGGAGCAGTTTGCACAGCGGAAGGCGGCGATCGGTGGGATTATGAACAAGGTTCGTGCGTCCCAGTATGCGACCTTGCGTCCTGACGATGGACTTTGCCACCTGACCATAGCTTGACGCGCTTTCGACGGCTTTGAAGACGTTCCATACGCTCCCCCCGCCGCTGTTTGACCTTGCGGTGTCCCCGGCCCGTTCAGATACCATGTCACCGGCATCCTCGAATGTTTCGGCAGTATTTTCTCCCCCTCCGCTCCATCTATATCCATCCCAAGCTGGGAAACCCATCACTTCGCCAACGGCACCTCTCTCTCCGCCTATTCCACCAATATCCACCCTCGCGCCTCGTGTGCCCTCGGAAGATCCGGGTGACCCACCCCCACCTATTGTTGCTCCTGTCTTGCCGCAGATAGCGTTGCCCACGATCATACCAGGGGCCCAACATGTGGAGAGTCCGGCGGATATGGACCATTCGCAATCTATCTTCCAAAAGGTCACTTGAGCTAATATCCGTCGATTTTATTCTACGTCGTGCACTGGATACCCAACGACACGGTATATTAAAAAGCAGTAACATTACAGTAATGGATGCGTATCATAAACTGTTCTCACACAAGTAATCAAGACAAGTACACTTGATCGCACATGCATATTGTGAAAAAGTTAGCGAAATAAAGTCATAAGTAAGTACCAAGATGCCGCATCGGCGGGAGCCAGCCCAGCCTCTTCCTCCTCAAACAGACGCGCCCAGCGTCTCCAGCGCGGCCCTCAACTCTCGGATCGCATGCTGTGTGTCTTCGTAATCGAGCGCCGATATGGCGTACTTACAATGCTTTTGCGCCTTGGCAATGAGTTTCGGGGACAGCTCTACTTCTCGTGGAGGTGGGAACGGAGGTACATCAGTCGGAAGCAGAGGCGGGATCGAATGCGACACGGGGGAAGGGAACGCTGGTACGGGGTGAGGGACGGGTGGAGGTGGAGGCGGCACAACATAGGGTGACTTTGGCGAACCAAACGTTGCTGACCCATCCGTTGGTACATAACCACCGGTGGGTACGAAGCCCGGTGGAAGGTCGGCCATTCTGGGAGGTGACGAGGACATGATCTCTTGGGCAGGGAAAGGCGGAGATGCGCGTTTGGGAGGCGAAGGTACACCGGGGGTGTCGAGGGTGAACCGGCCCCTACCTCGATTGAGAGCGGCATCCTCGATGAGCTCCTCGTCGCTGGCGGCGCCCTCCATCTCGGTGCTGACCCATGCAGTCCTGAGCTTGCTGCTACGGCCCTGAGCCGTGGCGCGCGTCATGGGGTCGACCACATGTTCGTGCCAGTTATTCAGGCTGTCCGAGCTCCCAGAGATGCTATCCACACCACTCAGTCCTAGCGCTCTGCCTGCATCAAAGCCGGGAGTGGCGGTAGTACTCCAGCGCCCGGGGCTAAGGGCTTCATTGTCTTCGCCCGGAAGAATCGGAAGACGGTTTAGAGGGAGAGCGGATGGTGGAGAGTGGCGTTTCGGGGAGCGAGAGGATGACTTGGTCGGGGGAGATGGTTCGCGGGGTATGGGCCTCGGTGGTGTCGGAGGATGCTGTTGTTCCGAGAGGAACTGATCCGGGTTAGGGAGAGATGGTGGCGAGTCAGGGTCTAACTGAGACCCTGCGGGCCCAGGAGTTGGGCGTTTACCTTCGCGAAAGGCTTTGGCAATGTCGACTGCCTTCCATTTGGCGTATTTCAGTTTGCTCTCCGTCTGCGAGGGGTTAAGGCAGGCGTGGATGGCAATTCGGAGATGAACGTACAGTTTCCGAAACGTCGGTCTTTGGGAAGACGCGAAGAACTTCGAAGAAGTTGGCAGCTGCGAGGAACTTTTTGGCAGTTGACCTGTAGTAAAGTACGGATGAGACGTCGACTGGCGTGATGAGGAAAGAGCATATACTTTGTTGCGTTTCCGGCCCTGTCTTCGTCGTCCGCCATCCTGAACACCTTGAGTGCAAAGTTCTCGACGTAGGCTGCGCTTGCCGGCTCGACGTCGATGGTGTCATTTGGGCCAATCTCCTTCTTGAGGCGTTCGAGGGCGTCGAGGAGATTGAGGAGAAGCTTGCGGGAATTGGGGTCCTGCGCTTTGAGGGATATGCCCAGCTGCGCGGCGTAGTAGGCAGCTGGATCGCGGTAAGCGAGTGCTGGAGAGGGAGGGAGAGACAGGACATACACCAGTACGCGACGACGGGCTCGCGTTCTACGAGTTCCTCTGCGCGCTGGAGGTATGGAGCGATGGATTTGAGACTGAGTGATACTGGTGGTAGTCCGAGTGACATTGTTTGTTGGGAATGATGCAAATGACGCCGTGGTGGCGGCCCTTATATATATGTACCACTACAACAAGACGCGTGTTGGACGCGAGGCTGCACTGCGTCATATTGTCCTTTTCCTCGACTCTACTCCACATCCATTGCACAGGATGGCCCCGTCCTCGTTGTCCGGTAAGCTACAACCGGTGCTGACCACCAGCCCGAAATCCAACAGGAAACCCCCTTGCTGTCCCTGGTCTCGATCGAGACCAATGGACTGACGGTCCACTTGCAAATGAACACCGTTGTGCGTCTGCTTCTTGTTCTTGTTCTTGTCCCACAGCATCTGCCAACCTACCATCATCACCAACAACGTGTAATCGACCAATGTCACTATCCCAAGATCTCGCGACAAGACTCAGACCGTCCATCCTCCTCGCCCCAGACCTGTCCACAATCCCTTCCTCGACTCTCGTTATGTCCACTACGATTTCCTCTTTCATCTCACATCCTATCGATCAATCTGGGACCCTTCCCAACATCTCCGATGCCACCGCATACCCGCCCGACCACCCCTGGGACCTGACCACATCCAACTGGCTCCCATCCCTCCGTTCCATATCCTCCATGCGGGGCCTTCTTCTCGCAGAGATGGGCGACTCCACCGTAGAGCTCGACGTCTATGCGCAGCCCGGCAGCTCTGGGTACCGCGTCGGACAGAGGATCGAGCAGGGCCATCTCACACCAGGCGGAAGCACACTCCCGGCTGTGATCGGCGCAGCTTTTGAGATGGGCAAGGAAATATGGTGCGAGGACACCCAGGACAAACCGAGTCGAAGAAGCACCTGGAGGAGCAGGAGAGGTACGCTCAAAGACAAGAACAGGACCGGAGACGACCTCATCCTCTCTCCCCATGGCGTGGGCTTGACTACAAGCGACACCTTGCTGCAGATCTCTGCCCCGCCCCACAAGAGCACGTCCGAACTACGCGTCCTCCTCGGCAACTCCGCCTTCCGGCTGAAACGCAATGCGTCTGTCATCCCACCTACGTCGCTCCAGAGCACGGGCGCCCTCTCTACTGTCGACAACGACGATATTTCCCCCGACGCTCTTGCTCTCGAAAAGGCGAAACCGCGCGCTCGCGTTGAGGTGGACATTGTGCTCGAGAGCGAAACTTGCGTTCAAGGCAACGCACTCAAAGGTCACATCACCATTCACGTCCGCAAGAACATCAGCAAGAGGCAAAATGCGCCAATTCTCCTTTCCAAAGCCAAGGTTCGCGTCGTAGGTTACGAAGCAATCCCATACGGAAACACACGATGCACATTCTACCAATGTACGGCCCTCTTATCTCAGGTCGCATCTGCTTGGGATTCCGTCTTGGCATGCCCACCTGACAAAGATGGCTGGGCAGAGGCGAAAGAGGGAATCCACATACTGCCCTTCTCGCTGACTCTCCCCGCTGACGGAACTTGTGGGATTGCCAAGGGAAAACTAGACATTCATTCAGGCGTGGCGCTCAAATATTTCGCAATGGCTTCGCTCAGGCTCAAAGACCCAGAAACCTCGGCAGAATCCGTTGCACACTTTTATCGGTCCTGCGAGATCTGGCCCCGTCTGTCGTTCGATGCCAAACTTTTGCCTGCGCCACGTCCGTTAGTAAGCGAGGCTGCAAGGACTGTCTTCATGGGAGGGAGCGGGAAAGTGAGGCTGAGCGCGGCGATGCACAGGCTTTATTGGGTTGCGGGACAACGGTGTGCAGTCCACTTGCGGGTTGTCAACGAGTCAAAGAGGACGGTGAAGGGAGCGTCGATTACCCTCCTAAGGACTACGACCGTATTCAAGCCGCTCATGGCACGAAAGGGGAACGCCGATACCGATCCGGATGCGTGCGAGACCACAACTATGAGAAAGGTGGTTGCTGCGAGTGTGCTTGTGATGGGCCAGAAGTGCAGTAAAGGGCATGCGAGCGCAAAGGGGTGGTGGACGGGAGTAAGGCCCGGTGACACGGCAAATTTTGTGCATCACATTGTCCTGCCGGTGAGGCTGTTTTTCCGTCGGATCATCGTGCACGGCTCTGATTAACGAACGATAGCCTGACGCCCTATCTGTCACTCGTGTGAGGTTACTGGAAGTGGAGTACACCCTCAACGTCAATGTCACCACAGGTGGCTTGTCCTGTGACGTCGAAGCCACCCTACCGATCAGAATCATCAATTTCCTCTCCATTGATCCCCCTCCAACATCCGCCATTTCACAACTGCATGGACGGCTTCGTGCCAAGCCGCAGCTCGGTCGAAGCGAGACATGGTATCGCAAGTCTCGCTGCAATAATGAAGCTGAAGAGACCGTCCCCGGAATGAAGTACTCAAACACCGATATGACGGTAATGGCACAAGAAGTGTCAGTTGTCTCCCAGGGTGGAGTTTCTGCAAGAGAAGCAAGTTGGGGTTCGCCGTCTGTCTACCCCCCTTCGGATTCAACGGACACCATCACACAACGTCTCAACGTCACCGCTTCTTTGGACGAGATCGATCGTGTCATTGGGACGGACTCACGGATACACCATTTCGTGACGGAAGCTGGGCAGTTGATGGGGTCAGGATCGGTAGGGTCTAGACTTGGTCTGCGTGCTCCTCGTGGCCCGCGCCTGGCGTCGCTGCCGGAGGCGATTGCTCCCCTGAATCTGCAGGAAGAGAGCACGCCGCAAAGGCAACTGAGATCGAACACGTTGCCGGATCGCCTACAAGAGAGGGGGGGAGCAAGCAAGGAGACTGTCAAACCGTTTGTTGGGAGGCAACCGGATATGACACGAACGTCTTCGGTGCTGTTGGCCAAGATTGGTACGGACGAAGACTTCCAGATGCTGACGAACAGGTCCAAGTCGGAACTTTTGACCACTCTCGCTAGATGTTGATGCTCTTACCATGGGAAGCGATCGCGGGATAGTTGAAGTAGAGTTTGAATCGTTGAAATTGCAACATATACCGCTACATATCCAAAGTACAAAGTGCTATAAGCAGTCAGCAAAGCGCAAGGGATCCGACCGAGTGGATGATCCGTGGAACTGCCTAGTACATTTCCAGGCTCATGCCATCATTGATCTCGTAGTCCCTGAGAGTGATGTGGTCCTTGTAGATTGTGTACCTGGACGAAGAGATGGGTTGAGAGGATGACCCCGCTGGATGAGCAAAGACGCACCATTTCTTCAACTGAATCTTCTGATAGTTCGTTCCTGTCTGGGCAGCGATAAGTTTCTTGAGATCGCCGACCGTATCGTCGGGGCTGCATTTGACACGAACTATTCGATGGGTCAGATAGAGTACGACCAGGAAACGAACGATGACGGACCTTTACGACCCAAACGATCGTTCGCAATGACCTACAAGAACAGTGAGCTGGAGTAAGTTCAAGTCAGCTGCGAGCGACGCACCTCAATCAACGCCATCGTAATAGTCCCTGTCTGTGTTAGTAGCGTGATGTGTGACACTGGGGTAGTCACGTGTGACAAACGCGTGACAATGCGCGGAGCGTGACAGGCTTCATCTAGAACTCGATGGCACTCGCAACGCCAGTCAGAGCGACGGCGGCGGCGGCGGCAGCAGCAGCAGTGACCCCATATCGTCCATATCCTCCACCACAGCGAGTAGGACCAAATGTCACGGACGACTATGAACGTGAGTCCCACTCTGGTCCGTTAGCAACATGTTGATCACCGTTCCAGGATGGTACACTGAGCAAACTCCCAACAATCGCATGGTACTCTCGCTGCGCTCCACTATCCATACAGAGATCGGATGGGCACTAGACAGACTCCACAGGCTATGTACCAACGACCTGTTCATGCTCAAGTCTCTCCCGGGTCTCACAGACGCGCTGTTTGAATGGCCAGAGTGGTATGTCAGGGAAGGTCACTCCGAGTCCGAAAAACACCCCTTCTTCTCCTTATCCGCAGAAGTAGACAGAAAGCGCCGACACGCCATCGAGGCCCTCTTCGTCCTTCGTAACTCGGCGACAAATGAACCCAATGCGCTCGAGCTTGCCGACTCCCGACGAACTCAACCGCTGATCTTTGGCGCGCTCACGAACCTCGATCCAGAATCGGATGCCAACACCGAATTTATTCTCAACATCATCGAGCTTTTGCAAGCCATTTCTTTTCGTGTCATCCTGGCTCAACCGGACGCTGCGGGGAGTAGTCCACTACGGACCCTACTGCGGATCGCGGGCTACTCGTCGAATCGCACCCTCATCATTTCGGCCCTTTCGGTTCTCGGACAGTTGTTCGTGTACCCTTCGAATGTCCCGCGGCTTGCGGCCGACTCTCCAGCCCTCGAGGCGTCGATACGATACCTCCCGCTTTTCATGGACAAGATGCTCGTCGAGGCTTCTTTGAACTATTTGTATGCACACCTGTCGCATCCCCCCATGGCAAAAGCTTTCCTCCTTCACCCATCCATGCCGAGTACGCTCAGGGTCCTCGTCAGCCTTCTACTCGTGGAGCAGGTAGAAGAGGAGGTCTCTGTCGACATTACAGGTTCGGTGCGCACAATATCCGCGAACGCTTCCCCCGCTGCGCCGGATCATGATCTGTCGAGCGAAGAGTTGGATCGATTACTACCCATACCAGAGCCAACGCGGTGTTACGAATGGTACATTCCTTATGTGTTTCATGCATTCTGCTCACATGATATGTCAGGATGAAAACCATGTTTGTCGCAGAGCCAGACGGCGAACTCACACAAGTCGACTTTTGGAATCTATATAAAGACGCATTCACACCGCACGTTGAGCTCTTCCCTGTGCTCGTGGCGTCAGATGTGATAAAAAACGTCAATGTCGTGTTCCCACAAGCCCAGGCAATGGTGCTTCCTGGTCCACCCCAGCGATTTGTTGTCCGTGGAGTTAGTCGGAGGAAAGAAACGCAAGCAAATCAGCGATTCAAGTGTCAATGGGACAGGTCCCAATGCACCACGCCTCCTCCCTCAAGTCCAGGTGAATTGTACGATCACCTCATTCAACATGTCGACGACCTCGAAGCAAGCCATGCGTCATGTCTCTGGTCTACTTGTGGCGCTGCGCGGATGCCCAAGTCGTATCTGAGATTACATGTCCTCACACACATACCATGCTCGCAGCCTCTCGCCAGACACCCTTCGCAAGATGAGACCATCACGATCGCTGTAGACGACAACTACCCACTGGCGAATCCAACTTTACGTCCGCCACCGCCGCCACGGGCCACATCCGTCAAGTTCCCTCGCCCAGTGGTGGATCCTCCGTCCAGCTCTCTGACAGCGCTGCTCATAATCCGCATCCTGTTTCACACTTCGTTTGTTGCCTCGGACCTAGCACCCCGTCCGGATGGAGAGCGATTCGGATTTCCTGGAGTGGTGGAAGAGATCGATGGAGAGGTCATGAGTGAAGATTATGGGGTGGAGGGGGAGGGGGAGAGGAAGGGACGCAGGGCATTCGTGGGAGTTAGGAGAATGATGGAGGGTGTTAGGATGAAGGACGAGGCGCTTGCTAATTGGATTGCGGAGATGGTCGACGCAGGATTCGACGGATTGTTGCAGTGAATGTTGACAGGGTGTATCAGGACTTCTTTACTTCTTTGATGCCAACTTGGACCGCGGTGGTCTGGCATAACTCCCTCTCAGATTTGAGGCTTTATTATGCCTTTGCTGATCTTGTAATACACAATCGACGAGTCTTCAGAACAGATCGCTACGAAGAGCGTTTCTACCGTGTCCGCAAGCTGGCTCTCTAGCGCAGTGAATGCGTCGCGAATCCTGCACGAGTCAGATTGGACGAGGAACAGGACTAGAAAGGTTGCGCTGACGTACCATGACGTGCTGATAGATTCCGCAAGTCCGCATGGCACAACGACGCAAGTGGACGATGGTTCGCCTGCAGTCTGCGAAAGGGTCTCTTAATCAAGCGTACGCCGCAAGAGCAAACAGTACGCACGAGTGATGGTCGGAGTCCTTTGATCGCGCCCCGTTTACACGTTGCAAGTTCAAGCAGCTGTACGTCCGCCCATTTCTGTGCTAGTTGCACATCAGCGCTGGCTCTTTGTGTGGAGGGAAAGGCATACCTAGGGTGACGTCGTTGAACGTCTGGAAGAGTGCGCCAGCAGACCTTGGGTATTTGCTGATGAGCTCTGCTAGATGAGGATGCTGGGGGTGATGTTGAGCGGGCCTGAATGTTCCTCACGGTGAGGTACTCACCGATGTGTGAGATTGCATCGTGGGCGCAGCGGAAGTAGCGCCGATATGTAAAGACCAGCCACCATCACGCCACGACACCCGACACGTCTCCCATGCATACTTCGCGGGTATCACTGAAACCAAGCTCAAGATATGCTACAACACTGAACAAGCTATTCCAGGCAAGTCTCTCTGCAATGAGCGTTGATCTCCAGCACACATACTAACGTGAACTCAGGGTCTCAGTCCAGCTCAGATATCCCCGAGTGACTCGGATACAGAACAGCAGTTCTGGCGGGCGTTCTTTGCGCTCGATCTCGACCGCGACTATCTGAGCAAGTTCTTGACTGCCCTGCTCAAAGACGAGTGTCTGCACGTACACAAGGTCAGACTCTCCCCTGTCATCGTGACTACGTTCATGCATGCTAACCGGCTATGGACGTCGTCCCGTTAGTAGTCGATTCTGAACACGCTGTTCGTCACATGCGTCAGCTTTGCGTCTAGGAACGACGAAGACGTGAACATCCGGCTATCCGCGATTGAGACGCTGTCGGTCGTACTCCGGTGCATACTGGCAAAGCACCTCGCCGGGTGGGAGGTCATGGTAGTCTTTGCTGGGGAAATCAATGAGAGCGACAAGGTGTTCATGGTGAGCTGCGAGTAGTGTACGAACGACTGAAACGCTAACATTGACGCTTGCGCAGCAATTCGTTGAAATGATTGTCCAAATTCTTGGGGACAACAAGGCACCTGGTGCGCTTGTGTTTGGTGCCTGGTTTGCGCCGTGATACTGATTGCGCTCGTAAGCTGCTATGCGGCATCGAGTTCTTCAACTGGCCATCGTGTACACGAGCAGCATCAACCAGCTGAGTCCCGGCGCGTACCTCCTTCGCAAAGACCTCTTCCCTGCCCTAGTGAACGTACGTCTGTGGTTTTCCCTACCTACCATAATTCAACAGCTTGTCTTCTAGCTTGTTAAATCACCTGAGACGGAACGCTATACGTTCGAGGCGACACTCTTGCTTTCCTTTCTTGCCAATTTTCATAGGTCAGATGCTGCGAAGCTCAATCCATATCTTCAACATATCCGGGACACTGGGGACATTGAAGTGATGAAGAAGATATGTTGGGCCGCAAATTTCGCTTGTCATGCTGCTGTCAGGTATGCAGGAGCTACTTCAAACGTGGAATGGCACTCACACTGTTCTTCTCAGAGCATACCAAGAGATCTCGGACGATTCCCTACCGACGTTCACAAAGACGATTGGGACGTTGATCACGTCTCTCAGACCCGATCGTGCATTGTCCTCACAGCCCCTAGACTCACCGCAGGAGTTGTTCAAAAACCAGTGAGCTCATTGGCCCGTTGTGCCTCCCTAAACTGACGGCCAATGTGACTTGCAGGCCTATCGAAGCTAGCGTTTCCCTTCTCCCACTTTTCGAATTTCTCTTTTTCAATCCGATTTTCACTCAGGTGTTCACGGATACAACACACTCTGACAAAGAGGGAACGACCACGTCCAGGATCCCACCTCTGTCATATACCATCCTATCATTATCCTCATATTTATTGACCCATGGAACGTCGTCTGCGTCACCACGTGCGATGGCGTATGCAAATCTCGCGATGAATACGTTGTTGATTATGGCTGAGAACCCGAGAGTAATGGATGTATTCTGCGGACAGTCTGTGCAAAACATCAGGCTTTGTCGACAGGTACGTTGTTCTCGCAGATCGTCCAAGATCGTTCAATATGTACATGCTTCCAAATGTAGCGATTGCCATTGTTGCCTACACCGTCGTCGACACGACCACCGGTTTGTGCGGTGCTCGATTGCTGTGTATTATGGCTTCGGCATAATCTCCATAAGCACCTTGAAGTGTACACGTATACGTGGGTCTTTTTTGACGTGTTACATGGGAAATAGTGCTTGACGTCAAGACAGGACGTGTACCTGGACATGCTACCGCGTCATCTGGTATCTGCAAAAAGTGCGAATACGGATAGGTAAGTGCGTCTGCTGTGTGTGTAGAGCAACATCTCAATGAACGATTCGCAGACTACGAGTGGTTGGAACTTTGGAAAGCAATTATCGCGGTGCTTGGATTTTTGGCCAGCAAGTTGGACCAACTCACGACGACGGGTGGCATCGAGAATCTCGTACACGAGGTGGGTAACGAGAACGACGGAATCCAGGCACGAAGCTGAAACTTTCGGGAGATGCTCCGATTGGTGGACTTTGCAATATCAAAAGCGGAAACCTATTTAGCGACGCCGGGTGACGTTCACGTATTTGTTGTACGTCACGACCCCTTATCTCCACGAGTTTGTTGATGCTGACTCGGCAACAGTACGAATTAGTTCGGTCGTCGAGTGTCATCCGAAAGCAGATGGGAATTTTGCAAACGTTGGCACAGCCGGGCTCAATGGATCGGAGAATGTCGCTCCAGTCAGAGTCTGCGTCGAGGTCGCTCAAGCGTGTACTGTCTGTGATATCGTACTATGAAGGGGAGATATCGAGAAGTGGTGCTCAAACTGCCAAGGAATCGCTACGGGTCGTAGCCCGACTCGTTGATAAGGATGGCGTGCAGGGTGCGCAGGAGCGACATGAGGAGGAAGATCCGCGGTGAGTGAATGGGTAAAATTTTGCGAGTCGCAGATAGTGCTGACCCTGTGTGAACAGAGACCGAGGAGAGGATGTAATCGGATTTATCCGCTACGGTTGCGCCGATGGGCTCGGGTTAATGCCGTGACGACAGGGGAGATGGAGGGTAGGCGTGTGCGCTGGGCTTGCAGTATTTGGGAGGGCAGCACCACGGCACTCCGCTTCCGCAGCGTATCCTCGTATGGTATGCGCCTTCATTACTATCACGTCAAAAAGTTCACCGCTGCAGTAGGTCGAGCTGGCAGAGAGGATGGCCTTCCCTATGTACTCTGGCGCCCGGCCATCGACGTTTTGAGGCTGCACAGCTTGTTACTGTAATAGATAAACGCTAATCGCCATGTGTCCCTCGCGTGCCAAGGACTGATAGATAACCCATATAAGGAAGGTCAAAAAGTTTTTTTTGCCGTGTTTGAGGCGATATCGACCCCGAGCACGAACGAGTCCCGTTCGTTGTCCTCGTCCTCGAGATTCGTCGTTGTCGACGCCGTTGGCAGCGATGACGGTCCATAAAAAAAGCGCGTGCACGGGCCAAGCGACGACCATGGCCGCATTGCTCCGTTCCAACGTGATTCTTACACCCGAGACGAAGCGTACAAAAGCGTAATCGACTCGGTGTCGGACCTGGCTCGGTGAATACCGCTCAGTTATATCTCTCCTCTCTCAACCGATTCGTTCCTTTGTCTGTCTCCATTCTCTCCCCACCCATGGCAGCCCTGCGCTCCGCGTCTGCTCTCAGACTCGCCCGCCTCTCCGCCGTCCCAAGGCGCGTCGCGCGAGGTCTCGCAACAGCCAGAGCCCCTCCTTCCCTCTTCGACTCCCTCGATACCTTCGCCGACAGGCACGTCGGTCCAGACGATAATGAGACCTCGTTCATGCTATCCAAGCTCGGCTACGACTCCTTGGATGCCTTCCTCGCCGAAACCGTCCCCTCAGCTATCCGCATCCCTGCCGCCACCATCAACGATGCCTCCATACCCGCCTTCAGCGAGTCAGAGCTTCACGCCCGCGCAAAGGCCCTGGGAAGGCAGAACAGCCAATTCAAGAGCTACATCGGCATGGGTTATCACAATGCCGTTGTACCTCCCGTCATCCTCCGCAACGTGAGCATTTTCCTTCTTACCCCTTACCACTTGCCTGACATTGTCACAGGTCATGGAGAACCCCGCCTGGTATACCCAGTATACCCCGTACCAGCCGGAGATAGCCCAAGGTCAGGTTTGACGACCACTCTTCCATTCCCAAGTCTAAATTTAGTAATAGGCCGCCTCGAGTCACTTGTCAATTTCCAGACGATGGTTGCGTCCTTGACCGCAATGAGTATCGCAAATGCTTCCCTCTTGGATGAGGCAACTGCCGCAGCTGAAGGCATGGTCATGGCCTTCGCTCATTCAGGCCAGAGGCGCAAGTCTTTTTTCGTGGATAGCACCGTGCTTCCACAAACGATCGCCGTGCTTCGTACCCGTGCCAAGGGATTTGGGATTCGCCTCCTCGTCGGGGACCTCCGTACGGCCCTCAAAGATCCTGAGTTGTGCGCCGACCTCGCCGGTGTCTTGCTTCAATACCCCGATGTGAATGGTCAGGTTTCGGACTATCGGGAACTGGCAGACCAGGTTCACGCTAGTGGTGCACTTGTTGTTTGCGCCACCGATCTCCTGGCCTTGACCTTGCTCACCCCACCTGGAGAATGGGGTGCGGACATCGTCTTGGGGAATTCGGCGCGCTTCGGCGTGCCAGCAGGCTACGGAGGTCCTCATGCCGCTTTCTTCGCCGTCACGGATGCTCTCAAGAGGAAGATGCCCGGTCGGTTGATTGGGCGGAGTAAAGACACGATGGGGAATTTAGCGTATAGGCTAGCTTTGCAGAGTCAGTAACTTCAGCTCGACGTCGACCGAAAGCTCACGTTTATAATTAGCCCGAGAGCAACACATCCGTCGAGAAAAAGCAACCAGTAACATCTGTACTAGTCAGGCTCTCCTCGCAAACATGGCCGCCATGTATGCCGTATACCATGGTCCAGTCGGTCTGACGCGCATCGCGAAGAAAATCCATCTTTTCACTCAGCTTCTTCGCGCCAGCGTTGAGCATCTTGGGTTCAAAGTTGTCAATGACGCCTATTTTGACACCTTGACTATCGACGTGTCTCCTGTTTGCAAGAATGCAGAGATCGTCCACGCTGCGGCCGCGCTCAAATTCGTCAACCTTCGGAGGGTAGACAGTACACACGTCGGTGTTACCCTCGACGAGTCTGTCGGCCATGAAGACCTTAAAACGCTGGTCAGCATATTCACTACGGCCGCTTCGGGACCTACAGGGGTTCTTGCCAGGATTCCCGAGCCCACTGCAACTGGCATTCCGTCGTCGCTCACTCGCACGTCTGAATTCCTCCCCCATCTTGTATTCAACTCGCACCACTCCGAGACTGAGATGCTCCGCTACATCTTCCACCTTGCATCCAAGGACCTGTCACTCGTCCATACCATGATTCCACTCGGCAGTTGTACCATGAAATTAAATAGTACCTCCAGTATGATCCCTGTGACTTGGCCGGAATTTGGGGGTGTGCACCCGTTTGCTCCAGCTGACCAGGTGGAGGGGTATAAGCAGATCATCAAGGTTTGCTTGAATATGTGGCTGGTGTCGTTTGTGAGACTAATGGTGCAAACAGGAACTCGAGGCAGACCTTTGCAAGATTACTGGATTCCATTCGTGCTCCGTACAACCCAACTCCGGTGCCGCTGGAGAATATGCTGGGTTGACCATTATTCGAGCGTACCACGAGTCGCGTGGTGAAGGCCATCGTGATATATGCCTAATCCCTGTAAGCGCTCATGGCACCAACCCCGCTGTATGTTGCATTCTTGTGCGAAAAGGCATTGTCGAGCTCACGCTATCGTTGTAGTCTGCCGTTATGGCTGGTTTGAAAGTTGTCCCTATCAAGACACATGCAGATGGGAACCTTGATCTCGCTGATCTCAAGGCGAAAGCTGAGAAATACAAGAACAACTTGGCTGCATTTATGGTGGGTCCCACTTTCCCACACCCATCGGCTAACCTAATCACGTTCCATAGATCACCTACCCTTCGACGTTCGGTGTGTTCGAAGATGGCGTTGCGGATGCGTGCAAGATTATCCACGAGAACGGTGGTCAAGTGTACTTGGATGGTGCAAACCTGAACGCTCAGGTTGGGCTGACGAATCCCGCCACGTGTGGTGGAGATGTGTGTCATCTCAACCTCCACAAGTCTTTTTCTATGTAGGCGTGTTCATCATCCCTTGCAAAGGCAACTCTAACCATTTCACCAGTCCTCACGGTGGCGGAGGGCCTGGAGTCGGGTAAGTGATAACATTCCGGCCAGGAATCAGTATATCCCATCCGTCTTTCTCAGTCCGATCTGTGTTGCTGAGCACCTCGCCCCATTCTTACCATCTCACCCGCTCGTTCAAACTGGTGGAGAAAAGGCGATAGATGCTATCTCCGCAGCGCCCTTTGGAAGCGCTTCCATCCTTTTGATCTCTTGGGCCTACATCAAGATGCTAGGTGGAAATGGTCTGTCTCACTCAAGTAACGTTGCCCTCCTCAACGCAAACTACATGGCTCAAAGACTTACGGGACATTATACCCTCCGGTTCAAGAATGCGAAGGGCTGTGTTGCACATGAACTGTTGATTGACCTTGCAGAGTTTGACAAGGCTGCGGGCTTGAAGGTCATTGATTTTGCCAAGAGGTTGCAGGTGAGTAGATGCAACCTGACTATTACGATCAGCCTAAATCATATGATGATGAAAGGACTACGGATTCCATCCACCAACTTGCTCGTGGCCCATTTCGACGTGTATGCTTATTGAACCTACCGAGTCCGAGACTCTTCAAGAAATAGACAGGTCGGTATTTGCGTTGCCCAGTGGTTCCTGTATCAGTCATTGACTTGTCTGTTTCACGCAAGATTTTGTGATGCCATGATTCAAATTCGCAAGGAAGTCGATGACATTATTTCTGGGAAACAGCCAAGGGACAACAACCTCCTTAAGAATTCCCCTCATCCGCTCTCTGCTATTGTTCTGTCCGACAAGGAATGGAACCGGTGCGTTTTAATGCTTTACAGTGATCCATAATGTTAATAACTTGACGCAGCCCATATACTCGTGAGGAGGCTGTTTACCCTATGCCCTGGCTGCGAGAGAAGAAGTTCTGGCCGACGGTCTCCCGTATTGATGACGGTGGGTACCTTGTTCATGTAACTTTTGTCTTCTCAGCTGATTGATATGTGGTTGAAGCCTTTGGTGATCTCAATCTTGTCGTAAGTTTAAGACTTTGGTGCTATCAGGTCTTCCTTACTGACTATGCTCTTTGTAGTGCGATTGCCGCACTGTGGAAGAAATGGCGTTCTACTAGGCATGTTTTATTACTTTCTTGACGTTCCAGACGATATCTCGGGGTTACATAGTGGGTTTCTTTCTTTTATTAGACTTTGTCATCGCACGCGTCATGTTCAACCACACGCCTTGTACGATACCACTTGCATTGTACCTACCATTGCACGGCCGGTTCGATGACATTTAGACGATTAATGATTATTTTACATTTGTGTCCCTACGTCCCTTCCGGCTTGACAACAAACCCTCTGATTTCAGCAGGTAGACTCTCCCACAGCTCGGGAAGATATCGTTGTAAGCGCATAGCGACCTCGTCCTGCTGGTTCGACCTCATCGCAAACGTCAAGAGCACCTGAGCAGTGGCCAAATTGGGCTTGACGCCCTTTTGATCCTTGCCCATCTCCAGACAGACCACCTTGACAGCATCATTCAACATGCCGTTCCGACACATGCACTCCACATAGGCATTCCAGTTGCCCTGGTTGAGGGAAAAGGAGCGCTCGGAAAGTTTCTTGACCACTTGCTCTGCAAGCGGCCACGCATTGGCGTACCCGCAAGCATCTAGGATAATCGAGACGCTCGCGTGATCGTACGTCTCGCTGATGAGGAGCACCTCCCAAACCCTGTACGCCTCGGCAAAGAGACCGACGCGCTGGTATGCGTCCATCAACTGGTTCCAGAGCAGGGTATCGGGGGTGATGGACGGATCAAGGGTGAGGTGGTCGTGTATTCTCCGGATGGACGCTGCCACTCGGAGGGTCACTTCCTCGGAGACGCCCTCTGCGAGCTTGGCGAGCTGCCTTAAAAGCGATGCATAGACGTATGGGGTGATCTCGACGCCAGACCGGCGCATGTCTTTGACAATCTCAAAGTAGTGCCAAATGGGCGGCAAGGAGGGTTCGTCTTTAAAGGAGAGGCGGGAGAGGGTGTAAAGGATCCAGCGGTATCCTTTGACGCCAATGTTCTTGGGGTTTTCGTTTCCCATTACTTTTCTGTAGGCCTTGAGAGCATCGTCGAAACTAGACGAAGAGCGCATGGCCATGACGACGAGGGAGGCGACGGCGACAGGACCGTCGGGCCTGATATCTCTGGCTTCCATGTCCGCAAGAAGATCTACGACGAGTTGGGAGTACTTTTGCACGTCCAGAGAGTTCGCCATGGCACGTAGGAGGGTCCCGTACATGTAAGCATCAGGCCCTAGTGAACGCTGACGACCAAAAGTTCGTGTCGTAGTAGCATCGGAGGACGATGGCGGGACGGCATGGGAAAGTTCTTGATAGAGTTCTAGAGCTTGGTCTATCGGTCCGTCTTCCTGACCTCGAAAGGCGGAGTCACAAAGAGCAGCAACAAGAGGTTGGATAAGAGGGGCATCCGGCGTCAACCCGCGTAATCTAAATTGACGATAGATTGAATGGGCACCGGGGAGGTCATCTGCCTGGACGGCGTTGCCGACTAGAATGGACCATTGCAAGGGGCCAGCTTTCATCTGCAAGGCATCTTCCGCGTACTCCAAATCGGCGACCTGGCGACTGGAGCGTAGCATTATGGTGAGGGTATGCGATGTAACCTTGTACCCCTCCTTTCGGAAATCCTCGCAGAGCCTGACCGCCGATGCAATACCACACTTTTCAACCTCGTTCTCCAAACTCTCCTCCCACTCCGCTTGGATGGCGTTAGACTTGACGACGCGTTTGCTAAACCGTCTCTGGAATTCCTCCTTCACCTTGGTAGCTTGTTGGGGCTCGTTCAGCTTCATGAAGCCTTCAAAAAGCATTTCTGCGAGGCTTTCGTCGTAGCGAAAGGAGTAGTTCTCTATTCGATCGAAAGCGCTGTAAAACTCGCTGACGGGAGCACCCGAGTTGAACAATGCCCTAAAGAATATCCGAAAGGTATTGTTATTGGGTTTGCGTCCCGAGTGAGCCATCTTGGACATGGCATGACGTATGATCTTGGGTTGACCATTGTCCGCGCAGTAGTTGAGAAACGCGTGCCAGTGCTCGAGAAAAGGCCGGACGTTTCCCGGCTTTTCGTGCATTTGGCTAAGCCAGTTGAGGAGGGTCTGGAGGTTACCGTTCTTGAGCAGCCCTTGCAAGACGTGGCTGTGAACGTCTGCATCGACGCGAAGACCGCAAAGAGGTGTCAGTTGTCCGAGTATCCTTTCGATCAAGACCAAGTCCTGTTGCCTAGCAGAGACGGCAAGCGTGTTCAGGACGCGCATCACTTCGTCCGTCGACAAGACAGGTTCGCCGGTAGGGCTCTCCAATAGAGAGATGAGCACTTGGTTGATGTGAGAATGGACCGCTGTCAACTTGTTCGACGTAGTTCGTGATACTTCACCAGAAGAGCTGGCGGGGGTAGCGGCACGGTATGAAAACCGCGTATGCGTGGTAATTAGCCATCTTCTGATGTCTGGAGTGATCACAGTGCGTTGCTTGGTGGTGCTACGAGTGACCGAGCGGTGAACGGTGATTGCGATCCGTTCCAGTTGAGAAGAAACGCGGCTCAAGGACATTCATACGCCCAAGGATCGTCTACGCGTCCTGTGGTCCTCTAGTAGGTCTTCAGCGACTAATGCAACCAATTCAACGAATACGATACCTGTACTAGACGAGTAACTTCGGGCAAAGAATGAATTCGTGGGAACAAGAGCCTGTACGGGACACGTTGGCTTCGTTTGACATTTCCTCCAAAACCACCATGTCTGAAAAACTCCAGGAGTTCATGGACGTTCCCCAACAGTTCATCAAGGATGGAAACCAGGTCTGTAATACTCTCCGAACCTCGTAGGAGATGGTTACTCATGGCTGTATAGTTCCTGACGCGCTGTACGAAACCTTCACAAAAAGGTAACTGGTCTAACTTCTTCCTTCGAGGCAATCGTTCAAGTTTCTTTTCAGAGTTCATCCAGATTTGCAGAGCGGTTGCAATTGGTTTTGCTGTCATGGGATTCATTGGCTACTTTGTCAAGCTCATCCACATCCCGATGTGAGTATCACACTTCCCTTGTACCCTGTGCTGGTCTCATATGTGCCTCTCAGAAATAACATACTTGTGTGCGTACCCCGTTCAATATTCACGCCCAATATCATATTGACTCGATGGCGGCAGTGGTGGTGCATAGTCTACCCCTCGTGTACCTCCGTCTCGTGCTTCCTACCTCGAGCTTCGATCCCTTGTATTTCGCTCTTTCCCTACATCAACAAGGATCGTTATTATCACCTGCGCTCGCTCGGTAGCACGCCGTCGCTCGTCCTACCTGTGGCGGATCAATGAGTGCAGCAAATAACACGTGCTGTGTATCACAACAAGGTAGCGGCACGTCAGTGAACTTGGTCATACTGGCGGTTCTCTTGGTGTTTCTTCAGACATATCAGTTGACGCCAACGCGGGATTGGATATTGAAGCGGTTCTGGCACTTGGTACTTCCAATTCACATGACGAGGTTGAGTGCTTTCGCCCAAGCAAAATGGTTGTCCACAAAGATATTACGCCCTGCACCGCAACACTAAGGACACGAGCAAACATCTCCCTAAGATGACGTACCTCTCGAGTGCCAAAGACGATGAGCGCGCCCAGCGGAACTGAAGTGAAAGTGAGTTGTGCGAGTGAGGAGATGATGAATAGACCTCACGGCCAGCTGGGAGCATGTATGTCACCTCCGTTTGCACGTCGCTCAGGAAAAGTATCGCCGAACTTGGTTTAATTCGTCAGGGCCCAGGTCCTTTGCAGTGTAAGGCTACTTACATGAGAGTGACGCATGAGTAGAGACAGAAGAGGCCGATCCGAAAGCAGATCGAACGTGACGGCGTCCGAGTAACAAGCGGGAAGGACGTCTTGATGATCTTCCATTGACGGTAAAACTGGACCGTGATAATGACTAACTCGATGTTGTGAAGAGACTGTCGCATCACGAGAATATCATACCTTCCAAAGCGAGTATTATGACCATTACTGCGGCGCAGAAGGACGGAACGACGACATCCCTACACGTAACGGCGGGTCAGCATGGAGCCACATGATACACGGGCGAACGGACGGCCGATGTGGTTGTATGATGCAATATAACCCGTTTGAACCCACCGCCTGCGGCTGTGACGTGACAAACTAGGACAAGGTTTAATCAACCAGATCCGAATATATACAAGTGGGTGGCACTCACAATTCCGGCGCCCACCGAAAAGATGAAGAAGGTCAGGTAAGGCGTGCCCAGCATCTGGCACGAGGCCCATCAGAACGAGGAATTCCCACACGGACCGCCAATTTACCAGGACCGAATACAGTAGCCGAGGAACACGATTAAGGACTGTGCAGTGTGGACACTGTAACGTTGCCCACGTCTGCCAAACGACTCATCAGTGGCTTTCCAGGACCACTGACTGGACCTTACGTGAAGAACGATCGCCAGTCCAGCAACGACTGCCCTGGTGACGGTGTCCAAAGTAAGTTATATAAGGTACCCACAGCTGTCAAAAAACTTACACTTACATGGGAGCTGCGCCATAGATCATGCTAGCTTGTGCCATACAGATGAAGTGCTGATTGTTTTTATCATCCCCTGCGTACAGGCTACCCTGGCGGTCAGTCCCGTCGCATCCAAAGGTGAGTCCGTCACTTACTACAGACAGTGGATGATTGAATATATGATCCAGGTGATACAGAAATTGATGATGGTTGGGTGCCAGGTTACCTTCTTGCACATCAAAGCAGTCAAAACTACAATTGGGAGACCAATTTGCCCTCCGCTAATGAGCAAGGCAAGATACACGGAGGTGAGATGGTAAAGGTCAAGCGGATACGAGTTGTCTGCTGGCTGTGATGAGTCCATTAAACAAGTAGAATGCATCGAAGCACGCACCGGCCACCATATTTCGCGGACAGTGGATCCTCGAGGGAAGGGTAAAACTGGCGTTGCAGTAGCACGGGAGGGGGGTTGAAGGGACCGTTTTACTGGATATGAGGTTCGCCGGTTTCTTATAGAGCACCGCCTACAATGTAATGGAGAGCATGGTCAAATCTCGGGTGAGGCCGCACAGAATGCGGGACCGCTCACTTGAGCAACGAGTATCACCCTGATAGGATATATAACCCTTCCACTGTGCATTAACTCACCAGCGGGACGCAGATCCTCGCAGATCCAACATCGATGGTAGCCCGATTGACGGGATATAAGGAAAGGTAACCTTAGGATAGAAACATTCAATTGCAAGAATGTGCATTCGGTGTTTCAAGTTTAGATAAATGAGTGATAGCGCGAGGCAAGATAAACACAGGATACGACAAAAGAACATGCGCCATACATGATGAATCTGCACCTCTTCACCGATCATCGAGCATCAATAAGTAAAAGGGGAAATCGCGATGATGGCGGAGCAAGTTCAACAGCGGGGACAAATTGGGAATTCACCACAGGCACGCCATATTTCAGTATGCCAGCCATTTTGTCACCGCTCTCTACAGCAGTGGCTTCAGTTGCCTCGGGTGGGGGTGGCAGGAGGGCCGAGACAAGCATTTGTGTCCTCGAGAGGCAATCCGATACGCTGCGTTCCATGTCGTGCTCAGAAGGATCTGTCAACTATGACAACGCTAGGACGTCAGCGGACTATGCCACAGAGCCCGATAAGACAGACATACACGGGATTGTAATCTGTCGATTGCGTGTCCCAACAACACTGCCACTTCTGCTTTTTTCCATTTGGAGGCAAGGTGGCGGAGGAATGCAAGGTCATACAAAACCTGGAGCATGTCCAAATCGTTTCCTTCGCCTATGTTCCGAACGAATGTGGCTGAAAACTTAGCAAGCATTCTCTGAGAGACCGTCATTAGATAGGACTTATGATGACTCATGCCCAAGTTATGAATGGAAGAAGAGAGCAAGTATAGACATTCCATCATCGGCGGAGATGGATGTTTACACCTGGATCCTGTACTAGCATTAGGATGGCCCAGAGTAGCGAATAAGTAACCGTACCAGGTTGCACCTTCCATGTCGTTGCGTTTCGGGCATAATATGACACCATATCAGAAACGACATGTTCCTCCCAACATGACATGATTCTTTCAAATAACAACTTCATTTCCTCACAAAAGCCTCGAATAAACGGCGTGAATACTTCAGAGGGCGAATATATATCAGCAACTCACTGATTGCAACGTCGAGGTTGCATCCGATATTGCGAACGAAAGAAGAAGTAGAGAGTTCTTTCGCTATGTGAGCATAGAAAATAAGTTTGTTCATCGTCGTACTGATATCTTTGGAAGGAGTTCAGAGTAAGGTAGGTCATAAAACATTCGACTTACCACGGCCGCCCATAAGTTCCTCGGAAGAGACTTTGAGTGCTGACGCCACCCTGACACACAATGCTTGCGCTTCTGGACGGTACGCTTCAATAAGGTCGGCAACCAGCGTCCTGTAGGAGAAGATATGTGAGACTCTAAGGAAACTCGCAGCCATCGTGACATACTGGCTACTTTCATCATCTGCAATCATCCCGGACAGATCTTTTTGCAACAAAGCTGCAGCATCTTCTAGGGTTGCCAAAGCCTCGTGCAGCCGCGGAGCCCTCCCCTCGAGTCGCTGTGTCAGTGTTGCCTTGTACGTGTGAAAATCGGGGTTCAAGGACGAAGAGCCGGTCCCAGTTGGGCGCTGAAAAACTGGGGAACGGTACAAATTGCAAAGAGGCGAGAAGGCGTCTGGATGACGTGAGTACTAGGTTACCCATGGATCTGAAATGGCTTCGTACCCTCATTATTGGAACCTAAAGCCACAAGTGCTTGGAAGAACTCTTTCTCTGCATGTGCAAGTACTGTTTTCCAAATGCCCGTAATACGCGTGCTGAATACTTCGTCCAATAGTTCGGTAAGATCGGTTGTTTCAAGTACCTCGAGGCCCGAATGTGCCACCCACTTCCGCAGGGATGATCGAACCCTCCAAACAGCACTCACCACGTCGAGCGATGCGACCCACTTATCGAACGTCCCGCGGATGTTTGACGTGGATTGACCAAACCAGCTGCCTAGTTTGTCACGCAGTGCTTCCTGTGGAAGCGAAGACGAGACAGATGACAGGTCAACAAAAGGTCGATATGCTCGAATATTCGCAGGCAGGAGAGAAACATAGGTAGACGATGGAAGCGAGTTTAGGACTGCTTGTGTGGTCAAGAGCAGCTCGGCAGGAATGTTGACTGGTGAAGGTGAAGGGGACTGTATGCTGTCTAGCACGGCGACAGCGAGAGAGCGTCCTGAAGGAGAGGTCCCAAAGATAGCGCGGGCGGTAAGAAGTGTAGATGACAACGCCTCCAAAGTTGTTCTTGTGGAATCTTTGACAGCAATCGCAACGTTCTTCACGAAAAGTTTTGACCGCCCTTCAGAAAAGCTTTGAGCGCCTGGGGGGCTGCCATTGACTAACACGTTATTTCTAGGTTCAGGGGTATTAAAGCCTTTGACGAGTAAGGCATTCAGAGTTCGTGTCCGTTGGGAGAGATAAATCGTCAAAGTCTCTACAAGTGGTCGAGAGTCGAGAATATGAAGCGTTAAAAGGGTAGCACAGGTCTCCTGAGACGGTCGACGTTATAAGTCCGGCTAAACAGAGAGAACGCAGACGAACCTCGCAAGTTTTGTCGTACACCCTCAGCGACAACGTTGCCCTGTGTATAATTTGAGAACGGAAATGAGATACAGTCTCCCATTGCCGTTGAACTAAAGGGAATTGTTCCTGTAGCAAACTTGTCGGGAAATGTTCAACAAGCTAATTAGCGACTGACCAGCACGTCAATGCCGTGTTGCGTCCAGCTTTCATCATCCTGAGCGTCATCACGAATCAACGTCCGATGAACGACGCGCGCAAGAAGGAACAACCAAGTAGCTTGGAAGTACTTTTCACGTTCAATCAACCGCCATAAGTGCTCCGGCGCATCTAAAAGTAGTTTTATATGGGCAGAGAGTACTTGTAGCATTTGCAGGTGTGAATCTAGATGCTAGAGTAGGTAGGACATACGAGGAAAACAGGTCGCACCAACTCACCGTCCTTGCCGCTTTGAGAGACATGATTCTGGGCACTGGGAACCTTTTGAGAGCGAATAGAGGCTGTAGTTTCTTCTAGCGCTTCTTGTACGCGCTTCCCAGACGTTGCAATGGATATGATCGAGGAGGAGGCTTGAAGTAGGTCACGGTATCGTTCCCTGCGCTTTCAACTACCATCAAAGGATGAGAAACACTTCGAACACATCCACGCACCCAACCATGATTCGAAGGTCTTCTTGCTTTGCCTCGGCGTCGGCCCTAGTCGCAAATTTGGTCAACGAATCCAGTGTGAATGACAACACCGTACCTCAGTTGAGCTTGCCTCGTTTTGACTTCGGCTATGGTGTATTTTGCGAAGAGCTCATCGGGTTGAATGCCCGTGATACCGTCCTTTGATTTGCTAGAACTGAGACTGTCAGGTTGTGAAATCGTCCTCGGTACCTTGTTGGCAGATGGAGAAAGGACGGAAGCTACGCCTGGCGACCGCAATGATTCCAACTGTGCTTTGGGTGAAGCCAAGGAGGCTACCGACATCGTCGACGGTCGTCGAGCCATGCAATGTCCAGGACGACGACCGTCGTCTGCAGTCTGCAAGATGTCTATGCGGTATTGATTATGTAATGGTCGAATTTTGAGGTACACGGAACAAGTACTAGTAGTCCTACGCAGCGATATTTGACATCGCTCTCGGCAACAAACATTATCTTCCCTCGGTTTCATTGCTAACTGTTTCTGCACCGTTTGTCTCAACTGGGCTGGATTTTCGGTCGGCCGGAGGTGGTGCAGGCGTTGGGAGAGATATGCGTGACGACTGTGAAGTCGAAGGTCCATTTTGGATGGGTGAATTGGTAGCCGAATTAGCTAACCGCTGGTCGAGTGCCTTGAGGGCGAGTGCACTGCAATTTAGATTAGACGCATCACCAGTGCCCGGGAGTCGGTGTTCGCACCGTCGCCGCTCAGCTTCTGCCCGAGCACCACCGGGAAGTTGGCTGTAACCAGACTCAATGTCGTGAGGTACAGACATTGGAATCAAGTGAAATCGCGTCGCCACTTTGTGGACAGCATTCCCCAGAGCTGATAAAGGGGGACTAGAGACAATACCTCAACATATAACGGATGAAGAAACATTTCAAGACGCACTGAAGGAAAGGAGGGAACCAACTCGTGAGGGCAAATGTTTCGCTCCTGTCTCCATAACTATCGATGCCACTGCCGATGTCGGTGTTGCGCTTATAAAAACGCAGATATATCCACGAGACGAACCAGCCGAACTGGATGATGATATATGGACACTGGAAACCAACAAATACCATGACAGTGGAGAAAGTAAGGTATGCCATTGGCAAAGTCTACAGATTGACATAAATTAAACGAAGCACGTAAAGCAGGAAGAATAAGAGTACCTTGACGCGCACTCTGAAAAAACCGAGGATTTGTACTTGGTGTTCTGGTATCAGTTGGGTGAATGCAACCAATACGCTAGTGAAGAGTGCCATTTGACCGTGGTATTGCATACCATACCTGACGAAGCTAAGGGCGTGATCAATCAAGTGGTCATGGTCTCTTACAAGAAGAGGTCTGCGTTGCTAGTGGCGACGTATTCGATCCAATTAAAGGCAAAGGCGATGAGATTTGGCGCTGTGATGCAGACGACGATGAACTTCAGTGTCTCCACAGTGCCCCACAATCGTTCAAAGTAACGTAACGAAGCTGGTATGACAGCTAGTGTCACGAACAGCTGCGAGGCATAAGCGCGTAGGAGAGCAGGGTCACGAACGGGGACATACCTCGATGATGCTAACCTCGACCAAGGCCGAGGTGGCAAAAGTCCATGGGTAGAAGAAGCTGGAGCCTGGCACGAGGGTTAGCCAAGGAATGTACACGGTTCCTGTGGACCACAAGATCCAGAAGTACAAGGAGGTGACGGCGATGGTGGCAGCGACAAAGCCACGGGTGACTGGGGGTATTGAAGTGAGATATTGGAGTGGTGTCGACAGGATGGCCATTGGGTCATGGAAATCACTCTGACACCGGCTCACTTTGCCATGTTCTGGGGACGTGTTTGTTCGTATTTATTCAAAGCGCTCAAGGGTTGTATTACGTCAGCGGACCCTCTCTCCTCCACTCCGTCATCATGGCCGACTACGACTTCCGTCCCGGAGGCTCCCTCAAGCTCAAGGGCGGTGTCGCGGACGGAGGCATCGTAAAAAAGTATGTTTGTCTTACATCTTGTACTGCCAACAAGGCCTCAGGTCCTCAGAAAGAAGAAGTCAAAGTCAAAGTCAAAACCGGACGATGTAAAGGAGCGGGATCGCGAACGAGTCAGGGAGCTCTTGTCGAACGAAGACAAAGGTTCCATTCCAGGCTCCGCATCCGGAAGCAACCGCGCCTCCCCTTCGCTTCCCAATGGAAACGACAGGAAAACAGATGCAGAGAGGCGGTTTGAGGAAGCGCAGCACCGCAGAGTAAGCTTCGGATCGGCGTTTATCTCCTGTTCGCTCATCACATCCCTAGCTCATGGGAAAAGTAGCAGGGATAGCACACAAGACACACAAGGATCGCGTTAATGAATTCAACGCCAAGCTAGAGGCCCTGAGCGAGCACCACGATATTCCAAAGGTCCGATTGCGAAGTTTGTGGTCCGTGCAGACTCTCACGACATTTCCATAGGTTGGCCCAGGATAAAACCCGCGTAAGTCGCGTCGAGCGCCTTGTCGCACCGGTGTTCTGCAGTGCTCTATTGTACCAAGCTGTGGCGGTTGCTATGTGTTATGTCCTCGTTTCGCCAATTCGTGAATGTATCGGAACAGAATGTTGGATGTTCGGAAAGCTCCACGCGTCACGTATTGTGAAATATTTGTTGTGCTGGCTTTCGATATAAGTAGTTACGGAGGCACGCCTCATAAGTCCGCCACCACTTTTGACCCTTTTCCTCCACCACATCATGTCTGCTGCACAGCAGGCTGAGAAGAAAGGCCACATCTGCCCCCCATCTGATGCAAGCCATCCCGCAGACAGATGGGAGTCGCTCTACGTGTACGCTTTTATTTGCAAGTTCACCATTCTGCGCTCCAAGGTCGAGGGGTTGGAGACTCCGATGGAGTGAGTGTCCATTCGCTTGAATGTCTATCTGGTTCCCCTTGCTACAGCTCTCGATTTCACCCGATGACAGTTTCGAAAATGCCCTCATAATGCCAGGGGCAGACCCTATAATTTCCAAGATACTCCAACAATTTATACTAAATCTGCGTCCGCAAACGCGTAATCTGAGGTGCGTGTACTCTGGTGGTTCGTGCGGACCGTGGGGAACGTTTCGTGGCTCTGCTAGTGTGGATCAAATATCGTCAACTCTCTCCAGCGTCCTCGCGGACACTTTCAAGACCTCCGAGAGGACCGTTTTCTGGGATGACGAACGCGGAGTAAACGTGGACCCCATTGCCGCTTTGGATGGTGGTTTTTTTGCTGCTGATTGGGTGCTGAAGGTGAGTCTGTTCTCATAATCATGCCGAATACCCCCTAAACGCGTAACAATGGGTCGGGAAACAGCTCAAAATCCTGCGGCTACTCGTGGACGTGCAGCTGGCGCATTCGACCGAGGTAAAGAACGTTATCGATCGCGCTTGGGGCGTGACACAGCACAAACACAAGAAAAAAGACCCCGTAAATGCACCACCAAATGCATCCGATGCCAAGAGCCAAGAGAGGTTGCAGCTCGTTCCGCTGGGACAAGACTGCTCCAGGAAACGCTACTGGGTTGCGGATGGTCCGTGTGTCTTTCATTTCGTTGTCTTCGCCCCACTTCCTATTTGCGTGTATTTGGTGTGAGGCCGCATTTTTTGGGCCCCCGTTGATATCCGGCATTAGCCGTCTTTCATGGATTCCCGCCGACTGCCATTCTAATCTATCTTAGATTCACCGCGGATATATGTATCGACTAATCCCTGGAAAATCACGGCGACATTCCAGACTATTTCGTCCACGCGGGAGGAATACCTGGCGGTCATCGAATCGCTCAAGGCGACTGCCCCTCAAACTGACAAGAAGAGTAAGATAGAACAAGCTCACTTGGCATTAATTGAGGCGCTCGAGAGTCGCGTTGACATTATAAGTGCTGAGCTAGCGGTGAGTCGGCTCTCCTTTTCGTTCCCTAGATAGAAGGAGGTAAACATGAGAAGGAACATGTGACTTGATCGCTGACTTGACGCGTGCAGCGTGTGCAAAGGGTCCGCCGAAAAATTGGACAAAGACAGATCCTCATGGCCCAGGCTGAGATCAGAGAGACGCGCACACGACGCCAGACGCGACGCCCAGACTACGTGTATAATGACGTGGAGAGTGGCGAGGTAGGTTGCTCGTTCTGGGTTCATATCAACCTCGTTGCTGATTTAATTTTGCTTCGCAAGGATGACACTGATGAATACAAGTTTGAGGATGAAAATGATGACGATGACACCTTTGAACACGACGACTTTCTTAATTTCCGCCCGGAGACGCGGGGTAGTCGTCGAGCAGCTGGCGTACCTCCCCAGCGGAGATCTACGAGAGTCACAAGAGATAAACGTGGATCACCTGATTTTTCAGCACATGAATGGCGGGGGGAGAGACGGTCGAGTCGGCTAGGAGCCTCAGAAGACATGCAGCTGGACCGGCCGCCGAAACGTGCGCGGACGGAGGAGAGCATGACAAGCTCTGGGTCCGTGGGATTGCCCAGCTCCGAGGTTGCACCTTCAGAGAACGAGCAAAAGGTCAAAAATCAAGGTGCTGCCGTGATGAAATCCAATGAGGTCCCTATGGAACAAGTAAACGGGAAGAAGAAAAGCAAATTTTGGTACTATGCGGTCGAGCCCGTTACTGGACCTGCTCGGTCATCCACCCTCGGCGGTAAAATTTTGACGACCTCGAATGGACACAACAATAATAGTCACGGTCTGGCACCTTCGGAGCTTGAAGTCAACAGTGGAATGGATGTGGATGGATGCGTGGATGTACTCCCGTCTTCCTTTGTGACAGGGAAGACGCAGCAACCGCTGCTTTCCGGTGGAGATTGATGGTCTTCCTGTATTTTCAGCGTTGCGTTTATGCCAATATGGTTCAGGCAGTTTATACTACATTTCATACCACTCACTAGCATTTTGGTTGATTCAGCATAGTCTACATCGCATTTATTGCATTTACATATCGTACTACATAGCTGATGACGAGCGAATCCAATCTGATTTGTAACTTCAGCGAGACTTTCCTAAAAAGTGTAGGGTGGGAGTGAACAAATACTATTGCCGAACATACCGGACCACTCAGCAAGTTGCCAGGTCATGATGTTTGCGCGAACAGAGGTCGCTTTGCGCAACATTTGGCGTCCAACACGCAGCTTTCGTGGTCGTTCTCAGGCCCTCCTCCACCGCCGAGCAACAACACTAGTAACGATCCCACCCTCCTTGGACGACGCAGAACTCGTCTCTCTCTTCGATCAGCCGCAGAATGGCAGGCAGTCACGGCCGCTCTCTGTCTCAGGCATCTTCCAGCACCCAGAATTGACCACACCTGCAGCCTTCAATGCTTTGGCCGAATCTACTCTCCTACGCGCACAGCTTCTGACGGAGCGTATTTTGCGAGCCAACCAGTCGCGGTCTGAGCTCTTCAAAGTGGTCAAGAACCTAGACAGGCTCAGCGACCTTCTATGTGGTGTTATCGACCTTGCTGAGCTTCTCCGAAATGCCCATCCCGACCCTCAATGGGTACAATGTGCCAATGAGAGTTATGAGAAACTCTGCGAGTATATGAACGTACTCAATACCCACGTCGGTCTCTACGAGGCGAGTCAATGCCTTCTCTCACCAGTGGTTGCTAATATCGTCACAGATCCTGCACACGGTTCTTCATGACCCCGAACTCGTCAAGTCTCTTAGCCAGGAGGCTCTTCAGACAGCCCTGATTTTTTGGAGGGACTTTGAGAAATCCGCGATCAAATTGCCTCCTGAGCAAAGAGAACGATTTGTGTCCCTGTCTTCCGAGATCCTCACCCTCGGTCACGAGTTTGTTACTCAGGCGTCCGCCCCGCGCCCTCCAGCCGCCATCGAACCATCAGAGTTAGATGGTCTCAAGGACGAGGGGATGGGGGCGAGGCTTCGTCGCCAAGCGTGGTCCACTCAAAAGAGTCTTCTTGTATATCCTGGCTCTCACCAAGCATATATGATCATGACATCTGCCCCGAACGAATCTCCACGACAAAAACTCTATATGGCTGCCCATACCAGTAGTCAACGACAAATAGAATGCTTGGAACGACTACTGCACGCACGTGCTGAATTGGCTCGACTGGTTGGATGGGACAGCTATGCCGGTATGACTCTTAATGATAAGATGGCAAAAACACCGGGTGAGCATTTTTCGACGAGGAGTTGGTAGCGCGCCCTGACCAATCCTAGAAAATGTCCGCCAATTTTTGGATACATTCTTAGACCGAACAGCCGTTCACGCTCGCAATGCTTTACATACACTCAGATTACGCAAACAATCACACCTCAGCACTCAAACACTTCCTATTATACAAGCCTGGGATAGATCTTTTTATTGTCCGCCAGAACCGCCAGAACCCCCCGTACCATTACCCCCTCTTTCTCTCGGACGTGTTTTCATGGGACTGTCACGGTTGTTCAGGCATCTCTATGGTATATCGCTGCGACCGGCTGAAGTGGCCTCTGGCGAGGTGTGGCATTCTGACGTCCACAAACTCGAGGTGGTGGACGAGGATGCCGGTGTCATTGGCTGGATATATGCCGACCTTTTTGCTCGAAACGGAAAGTCGTGCGGCGCAGCTCACTACACGGTTCGTTGTAGCCGACGAACGGACGATGACGATGAACATGGTGATCTCACCGTCGGAGCTACCGAAGAGTTTCTCGCTCCTTCACGAAGTTTCGAGGCTGTCAAACGGCATAAACTGCGCAGCATGCGTGGCGAATACCAGCTCCCTTTAGTCGTCCTCTTGTGCGAATTCACTCGCCCCACGATCGCCCGAGGGCCCACTTATCTAGAATGGCACGAGGTGCAGACCCTATTCCACGAAATGGGTCACGCAATGCACTGTAGGTCATTTCGCCACTTATTCCATCACGGGTGGTGCTGATGATGATGCGGTAGCCATGATCGGTCGAACAGAGTATCACAACGTTGCAGGCACCCGCTGTGCAACGGATTTCGTGGAATTGCCATCCATCCTCATGGAGTACTTTCTCAACTCGTCCAAAGTCCTCTCCCTCTTCGAAGAGGACGGTTCCTCAATTTTGAATCAGACTGGCAACCATCACGAAGACCCGTGCACGTTTATCGACACGCACGGGACTATTTTGCTCTCGGTGCTCGATCAGATGTATCACTCTCCCGCCGTTCTCGAACCAGGGTTCGATTCGACGGTTACCCTGGCCAACCTGTACAACACACGCGGTCTCATCCCCCACGCATTAGGAACGTCCTTCCAGACCCAGTTTGGTCACTTGTATGGGTATGGGGCAACGTATTACTCGTATTTGTTTGACCGCGCGATCGCATCGCATGTCTGGCGCAAGGTTTTCTCGGACGAGCCGTTGAATCGCGAGTTGGGAGAAAAATATAAAGCAGAGATTCTGCGATACGGTGGTGGCAAGGATCCTTGGCAGATGCTTGGTGCATTGTTAGACGCGCCACGACTTCAACTGGGCGACGAAGAGGCGATGCGAGAAGTAGGGAGATGGAGAGTAGAGGATGGGCCCGTGTCAGAGCGGCACTAAACAACTACTGATCTACTCGAATCCGGTAGCTGTTTGCGTCGGTACTAAGGAGTGATTCCAAAGGCACTACTATTACGAGGGGTAGATGTAGCGAACAATTCCATAGTATCGAGTGACCCGGAAAGACACGGGTAATTCGTGAATGTGACCAGCGTACAAATGCAACGAAAATGAGGATATAAAATACATATAGGAATAATGATATGTAGATCAGTCCTGTTATCACCTTGGAGGATGGTCGGTACACTCATTTGGCTGGTAGACGAGCTTGACTCACATTACGACACCTTCTGACCGCAATTCTTGTTCCATTCTCCAAACCGCCTCTTGCATGGCGTGTAACTGGTCCAACTTGGCTTGTTTCGATGCGAAATCAGCCTGGGAGTTGACGACGGGCATGACTTGAGGTAACTGTAGCATCGAGAGATCGATCTCTGGTAAAGAGGTGGTAGGGTATTGGGGGAGCGTGGAATAGGCAGCGGGTTGATAGGCTCCTGTATCATTAAGAAGTGATGTCCAGTCTGTATTGGTTTGCGAGATGTCGAGTATCGAGGAGTCAAGAGATGCGGTGTAGGCAGTCCCAGCGATATCGGACGGAAGCGCACTGTCCAAGGGAGCGGTGAATGTATGATCAGCAAGGGATCCTAGCAGGGCACTGAAGTCGGACAAATCGGATGGGGCGGGTAGAAGGGTGTCTGCCGCTGCTACACATAAACATCAGTCACACCATCCTAAGTGGTTGTAGACACTTACGAGCAGGTGGGTACTTTTGTACGTATTTCGGGTTGTCGGGAATACTATAATCTTT
>JBBPMO010000102.1:0-58184 GCA_038090315.1 Xanthoconium stramineum
CCATATATAATTTGTGTCAAAAAAAAAATCCACCTTAGTTGACTATTGATAAATAAGCCCTATAAACAGCTTTGAAACTATCCACAGTGATCTGGTGTTTGGCTCGCAAGCTCGCTCAAAACCGATCACTGTGGATAGTTTCAAAGCTGTTTGTTAATTGTCAACACAAACAACATATAAGTGTTTGTTTCAAATCAAGGAGAAACACTATCTAAACATTATATATCAAATTATTAACACATCCAATATTATATATCCCATAACCAAGTCAATTTAAACAGTTATATATGATTGTCCAAGAAAATATTTAAACAACAGATACACTCATTTATACCACAATTGTCACATGGTAGTTGATGGCATTCTAAAAGTGGAATGTACACTTTCAACACCCAGACATGCCCAAAGTTGCGCAACTTTCGTGATATCATATTTGCGTCATAAGATGGTTGACATGTTGGTGGATAAATTTACCATTTTGATATTAGAGATTGAGCCATAACCCTCCTTGAACCCTAGCCCAATTACAAAAAACCTGTAGAATGTCCTTGCAGCTGTTACCACAGGTTCGAAATTGCACGCCCCATGTGTTGAATGGCAGCGCATGCATTGCAATTTGCCTGCAAACGACTGACTGTGCCTCTTTTTCCCCCCACTCTTTGAAGAAGACGATGACGGGCGATGACTCCAAGACAGCCAGGGCTGCGCGAATCGCTTTCGTGATGGCAGCCCAAATGTTTGTCGACAGCGCTTCATTCAAGTCCACTGTGCTGTCGATTGTGAGCCACCGTACCATACTGGAAACAAACACACGGGTGTTGGCCAGAACGACCGCAGGCCCAGTGAGCATGACGAGGAAGTCAAGAATGTTGCTAGGATGTTCGTCAGTGCTGCAAAAGTTATGTTGGCTTGCACATACACTCACCCCTTTATCAACTTGACAGCTTCGTCCTTGCGTGCAGGGACATGAACCGTGGGGCCTTTGGCAATCAGAAAGAGTCCACACCACCTGCCGTGACAAGAAGCGTCTTCTGGGAACCGACGCTGTTGCGCAGGCGCGTCCGCTTCACGGGCTTCAGTGCTTGCTTTCGCCATTTCACAAAAGAAGTCGGGCCCGACAAACACCTCCAAAAGGCCAGGCAGCATAGCGAACACCTGCTCTTCATTTCTCGTTCCATATAATATCCCGCCAGTCACCAGGCTCGAATCACTTTCCAGGACAAGAATGGCATTTGCCAGATGGCCTGCCTCAGTCGACTGATGGAGGAAGTCGGCAGCAGGCTGCAAGGAGAAGGTGGCTGCTTTGTTTCCCCTGACTCTTAGCACCATGTCCATCGTGATGAACTGAGGCATGTGAGTGATGTAGTTAAGGACAAAGAATGGCGTCAACTCGCGTTTTTGGGCTGTTCGATGAACTCGGCTTGGAGGTTGAGCTCCAAAGCACATCACAAGTATGTATGTACACTGTCTTCGGGTGTGATGTGTAAAAAAACAAGCGGCCAGGTCACTTTGGCATGAACGTGACTGCTGTATCCCCAAAATCCATACTGTGTCATCTTAGCGTCGCTCAAATTAGCACCAGGATACACTGCTCACGTTCTTGACCAACTTTAAACGTGCGCAATAGGGACAAAGGAAGCTGTCCCTTTTCCCTGCATGAAACAGTATACAGCCTTGTGCGAGCACTCTTGGCTGTTCACAGACGACCGCTTTGCAGGAACTTCAGTCGCACAAGACTTGCGCCCTGTTGCCACAAAAGTTGCAATACTGGTTGTCTGGGCTGTGGGGGGATTGCGTGGCATCCTCTAATGCTCCCCAGTGGTATGTTAGTAGGGTGTGACCGTCTGCACAACAAATCACACCTCCTCGCATGGCCATGTCGTTGACCATTGTCAGATCTTGGAGGTCATCGGCTGGATTTGATATCACGTTCAAGGGCCTGGCTTTGCTCATTCTGTGTGCGACCGCCAAGACACAGGCCTGTATGTCTCTGTTGGACTCACGTGGCATGATTGCATTCGTGAGGGAGGGTCTGTAAGTTGTGGCGTTGATCAACTTAGCAAAAGATCCCGAAACTTTCTCATGCTTGAACCTCCATCTGGTCGCGGGGTCGCCTCATCCTGAGACGCTGGGCTGGCACCACTATTGTTTGTGCATTCCATTCAAGCAGTCAGCATTCAGTACAGAAAAGTCTATGGGCATGTAGTAGCAGATATGGAGGCCCCTTCCTTCCTTTTCATGACCCTGATGAAGAGGTCCTGTAACCTTGTGGACGGCAGATATTCATGCCAGTATATGTTAGGCATGGTGCTATTTACCCTCAAAATCATGCCCTCTGCATCCCTGAGTCTGAGCGACACCAAGCGCCAGTTACATTGCCTACACACCATCCGTACCCCAGATTCATTCTCCCTTATGCAAAAGTCATATGGGGATGGCCTGCATTCGTGGTTTCTGCATGCAGCAAATTCGAAACCCCAAACTCTGATGGGCGGGCAGTGCAGCCTGATCTGCCTGCACTGCACCTGTTCACCGTGTTCCCTGTAAATGAGCACGACGTTGTTGGTTTCGAGGAGGCTTGTGTCTCCTGCTACAAGGCACACGATCGTCTCCCAGATGGAGCATTTCTTGTCAACCCCGATGCCTTGGACCACCTGGCTGATCGCAGGTTTGATGTAGCTGGAGATCGTCAACAAACCAGCGAATGCCATGACAAAGTCGAACATGTCACTAAGGGTTGCCATTTGGGTCAGTGAAGGCATGGCCTAGTGAAGTGCCTTGCCTCTGGACGAGTTTCTTGAGGTCTCTGAACCCAACGCGAACTCGGACCACTGGAGAGCACGAGGCCACAAATAGACCTCTCCAGCCTCCATGGAATGCCAGCAAGTCGCTGTACCAAGACAGCCTGTCCGGCACCGTGAACTGGCGCACTGCATTGGCGGACTTTCACATCACCTGTAGGAAATTTTCTCCGCAAAATTTGATTATCACCTGGCTTGCAGGCGACGTTTTCACTGCTGTCATGACTCTGCTGCCCCACTGCAAGCCTCCTGTGTGGGCATCTGCATGGGTGTCGATGACCAAGAAACAGTTCGCAGGAACGTTGGACTCAATGGACTGAGTGATGAAGTCGTTTGCTTTCTTGACCGTGTTCAGCACTTGGCTCTCCACCTGATTTTTGCAATGCTATGAGCAACTCACGTTGTCAGGGGATAAAAAGTACTGGTTCTTGAGGTCATGTGTCAATGACTCCGTGAGGTGGCTGTCGAAGGTCGATGCAAGGTTCATGTTGACTAGGACAAGCAGCCATGTTAGTTTCGCCTGTCTTCTGATCCCGTATCCCAGGAAAGTATACTTTGGGGCAGTGGCCTCGTTATGCGTTTTTCTCGATGCAAGCGGTGACTTACAGGAAGGGGGAATCTCTCAGATTTAACCTTTCCATGCCAGGACTTCGCGTCACAAAGTAGGCAGAGGAACTCATTCTGGGGTGGCGCAGTTCCGAACTTGACACAGCCATTTCCAAATTTCTCTGTCTGTCGACAAATGCAAGCACCACAGCCATTGCAGTCAATTTTTCTTTCCAGCACAAAATCCCCGCAGTAACAGCAGTACTCCTTCGCGACCAGCAAAGGCACCTCTGTGTGTGCGGAACAAGCGGTCAGGAGCTGTGTTCTCTATGTGTTGCATGTTGGATGCATACCATTAACGTCCGCACCGTCGCATGGCAAAGCTCTGTCCACGTTCGCTTTGCGCACTGCGGGACTCGCCAACGCTTGGTGGCTGCTGTTCCTCTTGTCGTAAGGCTGGACGGGAATTCTGATGGTCACTTTCGGCTTCCTGTGTCCTTCAGCATCTTATGATATGTTGTTTTTGCTTTGTTTGACGGTGTATATGGCTGATTTCCTTGTAAGGCAGATGGGCACGTGGCTCAGGTAATGTTTTGGGAAACAATGGCACCACAAGTTGTTGAGCAAATGTTTTTCTAACAGGAGGAGGTAAACAATGGGGGGGTAACATGCTACATAAAAGCGTTGCATTCTGCAAAATGGCAGTGGAATGCATCCCAGCATAGAATAGAGACTATGTCTGGCTTCTCTTTGCCTGACCCCACCGTTTGATTTCTGTAATGTCCATGAAAACGTTCTGTAAAGAAGGCAGCGGGGGATATGGATGCCAGAATATGTTGGGCAACGATCTGTCCACTTTGAAAACACCCCTGTCGGCCAAATGGTTGTCGTCTACCCATTCTGATCTCCAACCACAGAACCTGCACATGACACAAACAGCATAGCTGTTGTTTTTGATGAAGAAATGGTGTGGTTTTTGAGTGCAGTTCAGCGTCCCGCAAACAGAGAAGTCAACTCCCCAAGGCTGCAAAGGAGGAGCATGCCTTGCTATTTTCCTTGCGAGTACTTCACTCGACCCTCACTCTCTAAATATGATGACAACTGCGTTGACTTCCAGGAGCAACAGGTCGTGACCGACTACCCATAGGACCGTGTCCCGGATTCCAGCTGTTTTGTTGACACCAATGCATTCAATCACCTGACTCAACGGGCCTCTGATTTGAGTGGGGAGCATTGAGGACCCAGCAAAGCCATGCATGAAGTCGAATACATTTCTAACCGATGACAGATCAGCATGACAGAAGTGCGAAAGACCTGCACGTACTGCACAACGAGGCCCTGTATGTTGCTAAATGAGGCTTCTACCTGCATGGTGGGCGAACAGGTAGTGAGGAGGAGGCCCCTCCAACCGCCTCTGGAGAACTGAGATGTTGTGTACCACTCACTCTCTTGCGGTGGTTGGGCCTGCAGCGCTTGGTTTGCTACGTTGTTCATCGCTCCAAGGAGGTCCTGACCTAAGAACTGCTTGACAATGTCCGACGGAAGGCCATAAACTGGACTGCATTCTCTGCCCGCATGTTGTAAGAAGCCTGTGCTTGTGTCGGAATGGGTGTCCATCATGATGAACACGTTGGCAGGGACGTTGGGTTGGGTTGATCGATGAATAAAGTCGACAGCTTTTGTCATCAAAGCCTTTGCTTTTTTCTCACCACCACCCTTCAATTCGCAGGAGACTATGCACAGCTATAGTTGAGGTGAGCTAAAGCAGATGGGGGGTGTTGGAAAGACTCGCATTCTGTGGTGTTGCCAAGTAATGGTTCTCAAGGTCAAGGCTGAGTGCACACTCTATGTACCTGTCTGGAGCTGACGACACAGTGAAGATCACTGAAACCATCGGCCATGTGAACTTTGACTGCTTCCTTCCCCCATATCCAATGAACGTGTACTGTGCAAGTTTGCTGTGTCAACATTGACATACCCAGCAGCGGCAGAGAGAACCTGCCAGAGGGCAGCCCTGTTCACCGGTCGGCGGCTGATCCGACTTTCTCCATGCCTTCGAATTGAGATGACGCAGTGAAAGGTCTGGTTGTTTTTGAATGAACCTGCGGCGATGCAACCCGAGCCATTGGGGCCCACCTGTTTGCACATGTAGGCCCTGCAGTCTTTGCATTGATGGATGGTTTCTCCCATGTGGTCGCCACAGAAATTGCAGAAGACTTTCTCAACATGCATTTCTCTGCCGTCTTCATCCTGTTTTGGTGAGCATGAACAGAAAGATGCTAGCGACCCTATCGCTACTGTCTATGCTTCCTTCATGCTCTGTGTTGCTGAAGTTGTCCATGGTATTCTCTGGTTGTTTACGCTTCGTGACGCTGTGGCACTGCAATGAGGTAGAAACAGACATGGTAGCAAGGTGGAGATGAACGCGCTGTAATGTCATGCTGAGCTTATATTGTATGTATGCAAATATTGCTTCCGGAACCACTCATGGTTGCTAAGCAAGGCGCCGAAAACACCTGCTCTTTATGTAAAGATATGATGCACTTGCCACCGAAGCATTGCTTATGAATTGCTGGGTGTATGCAGTCAAACTCCATGATGGGAGGGTACCTACAGTGGCTGTTGGATATATTGTAGAGGCGTATAAAGATGTGTTAAGCCGAGCTGTCGGCTGTGTAGTAGTTGTCCATACGTTTGTACTTATTTCTGCCCCATCATTGTCAAAAGTGTGATGTGGGGGGTTACAGCATCCCCTCCTTTGTTCCCTTTTCGGTTACACGCATCTCGTCGTCAGATGAAGGTAGTCTGAGTCATCAGACTGTATGTTTCCAGCAACGTCCACGCATGGCCAGCTGCTAAGTTGGCTATTATGTCCAGGCTACCAGATGCTGTGCAGTACAAACTGCCGCCCACTCTGGCACTTCGCTGGAGTGAGAAAGGCTGCCTGATGTTGGTGTTTTGGTGGCATCCTCAGCATGCGTGTTGGGCTGCTAAGCCCGATGTTACGTCCAGGCTACTGCGCATCGTGTGTTTGTGGTGCGGCAGCGGCAGCATTTGCTGCCACGTTGTTGAATCTGGTGCATTCAGGCATGCTACATTTCCTTGTGGTGCTTGTTCTCATCTGGAGGCTGGCAAAAGTACTTCACAAAGACCAGCACGCTCAAGTTGCATAAACAATGAGGCAGAAGAAATGCCTAACCAAGAAATAGCAAGGAAGCACATGTCAGATGGCACACATTTTCTTTCCATGACATTCAGCAATGCCTACATACAGCAACGGATGATGGTAGTGACAAGCCATCAAAAAGATCTAAGAGGTCTACTGATGTAGTGATAAAACAATAACAAAAGCACTTGCAACATGAAATAAAATTAAAAAGTGATGTGATCTTGCTGTCTGAATTTCATCCACAGCCCACAGAAAAAAAAAGAAAAAGGAAGAAGATGCCACAGAAGAGTGATGATAACTCCGGCGAGTCAGGCACATCAAATGCATCAAAGGGCAGGAGATATGATGAAGCCGTGTGGGAAAGCTGGCAACCACTTTGAGGGCTGTGTGTAGAAACGATGTAGCACAGAGAAACTGGATGAAAGGGGTCGTGTGCCACATGTCATGACGCATGTAAAGTACCTCAGGTCATGGAAGTAGAAGAGCCCTTTCAAAGCGCTGTGATTGCGTTGAAACGCAAATATTTGGATGAAGCCAGCGGTCTCACTCACAACAATGCAAGGTTATGGACACTGCTCATGAGTAGAATGCATGCGGATACATGCAGTGTTCATATTTGCGTGAGTTCAGCAGACAAACGAGAGCATATACAGCAGGCAAGAAATGAGCATGCAGTTCAGCAAATATGAAGCCATTTAAAAGAAATCCAAGTTGATTTGTCAGAAGTCGCTGCTGTTTCCATCTTCCACATCGCCAACCAAGCTTTTGTTTCCAAAGAACTGGAATGCTTTGTCCTGAGTCATCATCGGCGTGCTTTCCCTGGAGGACACAACAGCATTGAGCAGCTTTCCCCAGAGCACTGCACCATACTGTGAGCCAAGCAGACGCTGAAGCTGCATGTGTGCAGCTGGAAGGTCGAGGCCACCATCCCTTTGCATGTAGGTGTTCACAATTGCTCAGGTTTCCGGGGTGTCGACTACATGCCCAGCTTCAGACATTGGTGTGCTGCTTGGTGCATTAGCTTGTAAGCAAAGTCACACTGCACACCAGTCACTCACGGCGGCACAGACTGCCATGCATGTCTGCAGTTAAACGTGATGAGCAGTCATGATGAGATATTTCGGCTTGCACTTATGTGGATCCAGGTTCCTCAGGTGCACCTGGCTGCTGCTGTAGAACAGGCATGCTGTACACAAAGGTCAACTATGGAGGAAGTGGTCATAACATGCACCTCGGTCACTCACAACGACCTGGATGGCTGAGTCTCCTGGTTTCGCGGCAAACTGCAACTGTTCTGTAGTGAGTAACAAACGTGAGGTCACACAGATGGACTCATGAAGGGCCAGGTTGTCTCTGATTTCGCTCACTTCACCATGGCTCCATGAGTCAGGGTGCTCTGTGACAAAGTCGAAGGTGTTCAATATCCCAGTAACGAGTTGCAAAACGTCCAATTCACTTTACCTTGGTAAAACTCGCAAGTTCACGTCCTTCTCTCTGGTGATAAGTTTTATGACAGGCGGGTGTCCTTCTTGCCAATGGACAGGAAGGCCCGAGCCAGGATGATGCACAATGTCATCAAACTTTCTGAACTTTCACAGGTGCAGGTAGTGAATGAGGCTTGGAAACGACTTGTTGAAAGAACCTTGGTAGTCAAAGTGGTTGATCATGCCCTGCACCCATGTGTGCCCAGGGTTCGGATTTGGTGCCAACATGCTGGGGTCTACGGTGATGCCGGCTTGTTTCAGATCTAGATGGCATTTTCTTAGTCTCCGGTGCTGCATGGCCGGTTGAAATGGTGAGACTCACTGAAGACATGGCAGTTGTCTGGGTGGATGGGGTTGAGGGTCAAGTATGCTCTTTCGTCTTTGTCGAGTTCATCCATATCGTGCCACAATAGGTCCCACCTGTCCCAAATCAAGAATTTGTCAAAGATGTTGAGCTGGTTGTCCTCGGTTTTCGACATAGGGTGTTGCAGGAGCTTGTTGATGATGAGAAGGCGTGCGACTAGGTATTTCATGAAGTGAGTGCTACTGTTGTTGATGAAGACCTGGGCCATGTTTGTTGGCTGTGACTTCACTCAAAAGTCCCATTCTCTCTCCACAACCCAGGCCTTCCAGGTGGTTATCCAGTATATGACTGAATAGCACAGTTGTGTCCAGGCCTGTGCATAGTGAATCAGGAGGGGAAGGTATCCCAGGACCTTGCCTTCCTGATTGAACGCCTCGATTTGGCATCGTCTGTATGTACCTCCCTGCGGGTGTCAGTATTCTCCTTCGACTGGCATGCTGTACCAGATGATGTTGGGTTCGCAGATGGCCCATTCTTCAGGAGTGATGGAGTGGCTGTTTGAAGGGATCCGGAAAGCAGAGATGGGCTGTCTTCACAGGTGCAGATCATTTGCCATCAGGTGTATGTGTGAGAGCAGGGACGTCAGGGGGTGACAAGCGCCAAAGCTATCGTTCGAGGCTTTGTTGTGTTGTGGATGTGAGCTAGCTGTTTGGTGTAGACAATTCCCAAATGGGCAATGTTTGGCATTATTTGTGACAAGTTGCATTTATTTGTGACAACTGTCACACACCTCTCTTTTCCTTCGTGCCACATGCCTCGTCGCAAGATGGGAACATCTGAGCCATCGGATCATGTGTAACACCTCATATTCCTGTCCATGCGCGGTCAGCTGCTAAGCTGGCTGTTGCATCCAGGCTACTGGATGTCACACAGTACGAATCCTCGCCCACTCTGGTGCTTTGCTGGAGTGAGCAACACCACTCGCAGGTGGTGTTTGGCAGCTTCCCTGAGCATGCATGTTGGGCTGCTAAGCCCAATGTTGCATCCAGGCTGCTGGGTGTCGCGTGTGGGGAGTGTCAGATGTACAATGGCAGCCATATCGTTGTACGCATGTCTCGTGGTCAGCCAGGGAGAACGCAACGGGGTACATAGCACAGTGATAGCTTCCAGCAAGTAGACAGGTGGCAGCATAGCATCCACCTCTGGTGTCACCCAGAGGGCCAGGCACGCTCCCACAAGGGTGTGCCCAGGGTGGCATCGTCGCAGTGACGAGTCATCAGACTCGAATTTTGGAGAACAACGCGATGCATTTTGGGCAACATTCCGAGGTGATGGTCATGTCGTTCTGGGGCATGTTGATTATAGTATGGCAGTGTCTTCTGCCATGTGCGCATGTGGCGCGATGTGGCATCTACCTCTGGCGTCACCCAGAGGGAAGTGTGCGCTCCCACAAGAGCATGCCTAGGGTGGCATCGTCATGGCCGACATGGTGACAAGTCATAGGACTCAAATTCTGGAGAATGACGCGATGCTTTTCGGGCCATGTTCCTGAGGTGACGGTCACATCGTTCTGGGGCATGTTGGTTACAATACAGCAGCTTTTGCCACTGTGTACGTGGGGCATGATGTGGTATCCACATCTGGTGGATGCCAGAGGCATGAGCAAGCCCTTACGAAATGCATGCCCCAGGTGTCACCTTCGTGGTGTTCCTGGGGTTGTATATTGGAGCTTGGAGTGTTGACAGTCGCATCGGAAGGGGCCGACCCTGGCACACCGATGTAGCTTCGTCAACACGGACAGCAGCAGAAAAGTTGGCACAGTGGCCTGCAGGTTCATGCATTTAAGGAAGGGCACGCTGCCCATTTGAAACAGGTACAAGGCAAGGCAAGGCAGGGGCCAGGATGCACAAGCATCAACATTCGTGCATCAAAGGTAACATTGGTGCATGTGTGTTGATGTGGATGCATGGAAGGCAGAGTGAAGGATACAAGGGGCGTTGTTGTATTCAGCAGTCCGCATGGCCGGATGGACAGGTACAAAGCTCGATGGGCACCTGTGCTGCATCGGGTTGTGAGCATGTAGTGTGAAGCAATGCTTTCTGTTGGAATTTACTCTATACAGGGCCATACAAGCAGCACTTATGTTGCATCGCTTTACCCTTAGTCTATTCTAGTGAATCACAGAATATATAGGTTATGAGCGAGGCCTTCAGTAACTGACTGGCTCCGAGTCACTCATGCAATGACCAACATTGTCAATTAAGGCCAGATGGAACACCAAGGCAAGGGCACAGGTGGTCCCAACAACAAAACCGGGCACTTGGAGGTCAGATGCGAGCCGTGACATCGACCTTACCGGTGGCAGTATGGATGCCACGGGACTGTCCTCCCATGACCAGGATGCCATGGGATGGTCAACGAAGCCATCAGACATGTCAGTATGTGAGTGTGAGGGTCAGAGCGCAGGAGTCAGCGAGGCTCACCTAGGAGAGCTCGAGACAAGCTAGACTTGCCGAGAGCAATGTGGACGCACTCTAGATGAAGTCAAAACGAGCGTGACAATGTGCAGAACGTGCCATGTCGAGATAGGCCACTAGGAGATCTGGATGGAGACCAGGAGGCAATGATATAAATGGCTGTAATAAACAGCAGAAACAGCGGTGATGTTGAAACTAGTGCACCAGGTCGGGATTGAAGGGCCAGGTGGGCCAGAGGACGAGGACAAGGGGTTGGGCGACTTTGATTGATGAGCTGCTCTTGCTTGAGCAGCAGCAGCTTTGCAAGTTTTCTTGCTCATGGTTATGGACCAAGTTAAATCGCACAATAAAATACTTTCATTCCTTCATAAATTCGGTCTCACAGACCCTCAACTGTTGGTTACCGGATCTAGACAGCGGTACACATCGACGTCAAGGCTGATCTGCACAATGTCCAATGGCGTTGAAGGTATGACATTCCTTAAGTTCAGCCTTTTTGTCCAACTGGCCCATCTAGGATGAGCAACTCATGTTGTGCAGCCGCTTGGAGTGCAGACCAACTGCCTTAGGCCATACCTATGTCGCGACACGAACACGGCAAAGACATGAGCTCAAGGATTTACAAAAAGCTGTAAAGTCTACACAACTGTCAGCACCATTGTTTCCCCAAGAGAACAGCCCTTTGATTGGATGCTTGGATGCCAGCAAGCCTGAGGCTGCTATCGACAGTGTCTCTGACACCGGATGACAGGCCATTGTACGGACACGATGGTCAGCATGGTGAAGACATTCTAGTTCAGATATGTGATCAGTTAGGTGGCCCAGCTGTAACTGACGATGACGATGACGATTCATATGTGCGCTGTCCAGCACAACCTCAACAACCTCAACTGCGTCATCTAGACTGCCTCTTCGTCCTGTTTGTGCTTTTTGTCAGCTTTGCAAGACTCCTGAGCCATCTGCATGTACTTGTTCCATATTTTCTCCTCAATCTCTCATGGAAGAATCTGTGCGAGAGTTGCCTTTGTGGTGTTGGATATCTGGTTTCCGGCTGCCTGTATGTGCTCAAGGGTCGTGTGAAGCGCCTTTGTGTTAACAGCATCACCATGCTTTCCAGTTTGCCGATCAAAGCGAACCAGCTGCTTTCCTGTTGTAGGATTTTCTGGCCATCCATCCGTGTCTTCCCCGATGCCCATTGGATAGCCTATAAGCTTTTTGGTCGTTAGATCCTTGACAAAGGCATGCCGATTGTCTGCCAGAAATGTTCATACAACGTCACACCCATCAAAGGCTTTCAGTCTCAGGGTTTCAGAGCTTGCCTTATTTTCAGGGTCTTCTTCAGCCATGGTAATTGCTGCTGGTGCGCTCGCCGTCTCGTCTGTGGGTACTGCCAACAATGCATTGGCAGGTTAGGACATTCCAGCAGCATTTCCATCAGGAACTCGAGTGACATTGTCATCAACACCATCAATATAAATGAACTTGAACCCAAGCTACAGTTCGATATGAGCAACATGCTCAAGCATACCTTTTTGTTCATCCTTGAGATATGCATTTTCAGCTTCAAGAAGCCTGTTCTCATTATAGAGGACCTGAACCTGCTTTTCAGTCTTTGTCTTGAACTCACGAAGATTGCTCTCGAGTTGTTCATTGGCGATAATAGCAGTGCTCAACTGTGCGACATTCGTTGACATGCGGACCAGTGCACAAGATGAAAGGGCAGAGCAAGGTCAGGCAGTTTTTGCACCATAGAACTTTGTACCAATATGGCCATGCAATCTATCCTATTTCTGAACCCGCATTGTTGTCCTGAGCATGAAGGGTGGCCACAAGAGCACAATTGTAGGCAAGTCGTAGGCCAGATGTGGTGGGTGAGCAGCCCGGAAAGAAATATTAATATATAACGGTCGAGTGGTTGATTAAACAGTAGAACTTTTCATTAGGATTGTTTTCAGGGCTGTTGGGTTCTGAAGATGAGGCATGAATCTACGCCGGATGGGTGAAAGGTCCACAAAAGACCTGTCCGATCTTTTCAGGCCTGTGTTTCACACGAATCTTGATGAAATCTGATGCGAACTCACAGAGCTGGGGATCCTTGCCACATCTGTGGCTGACATAGCTCGGCTTTTCCTTAGTGCTCAATGGGCACGTTTCAAAGAAAGCTATGGTCTTGGCCTCTCATGTTTGAGGGGGGGGTGTCAAAATATATTCTTTATGTGATATCTACTGATTACACAAGCAGCACTTACTGAGCATCCTGCACCTCCACTTTCATCAGGGTCAGCAACACAACAGCTGGATCAACGTTTAGCACGGATCTAAAACTTGAAGTTCGTTTGAAGGTCCAGACGTGCGCACGTTTTTGATGTGTTTGCTCACGCACAAATATAGCCTAAACATGGGGAGAAGCAGGCATCTAAGCAAGATTTGTGCGGGATTAAGCTGTTTCAAGTTTGGGCAAACAAAAAGACTGTAGCTCAGACTTGAAAATTAGACCATAAATGTAGAATTAATTTCAAATTTTCCTGCCTAAGAGACAATAAATTGAGTTTTGTTTTTCTAATGCACACTAGATAAACATTCGGGTCTGTGCTAATGAATGGGCACCTTTGTGGCTGCCAGATTCATGCGGTTGGTTGGACTCTCCATAACTGGTGATATTTGGCTTTATTTGTGACAGGTTGAACTTATTTGTGGCAACTATCTCTTTTCCTTCATGCCACATGCCTCGTCGCAAGACGGGAACATCCAAGCCATCAGATCATGTGTAACACCTCATATTCCTGTCTGTGCACAGTCAGCTGCTAAGCTGGCTGTTGCATCCAGGCTACTGGATGTCGTGTGGTATGAATCGTTGCCCGCTCTGGCGCTTTGCTGTAGTGAGTAACACCGCTTGTGGGTGGTGTTTGGCGGCATCCCAGAGCATGCGTGCTGGGCTGCTAAGCCCAACATTGCATTCAGGCTACTGGGTGTTGTGCATGGGGGTGTCGATTGTACAACAGTGGTGTATGCCACCTTTGTATGTGTGTCTCATTGTCAGCCAAGGAGAGCAGAACGGGCTATATAGCATGACGGTATCTGCCACCAAGTAGACGGGGGCCAGTGTGGCATCCACCTCTGGCATCACCCAGAGGGCTGGGTGTGCTCCCACAAGGGTGTGCCTAGGGTGGCATTGTCATGGCTGTCATGGTGACGAGTCATCAGACTTGAATTTGGTGAACAATGTGACGCATCCCGGGCCACGCTGCAAGGCAACAGTTGCGTTGTCCTGGGCATGTTGGTTAAAGTACGGCAGCGTGTGCTACCATGCATGCATGGGGCATGACGTGGCATCCGCCTCTGGTATCACCCAGAGGCGCTGGCATGCTCCCACAAGGACGTGCCTAGGGTGGCATCATCATGGCCGCCATGATGACGAGTCATCAGACTCGAATTTGGAGAACAGCCTGACACATCCCAGGAAATGTTCTGATGAACCCGTTGTGTCATTCTGGGGTATGTCAGTCAGAGCACGGCGTGGCATCTGCCAGAGGCATGGGCAAGCCCTTACAAAAGACATGCCTCGGATGTCACCTTCGTGGAGTTCCTGGCTTCATAAATTGGAGCTGAGAGCTTTGACAGCTACGTCGGAAGGGTGACCCCGGTACACCAACTTACCTTCGTCAATACGGACAGAAGCAGCAAGGTTGCCATGGGGGCCCACAAACCTTCCTGTGGATGAGTTGCATCGGAAGGGTTGACCCTGGTGCGCCGTCTGTACCTCTCGCTCCTGGGGACTGGTTGAGGCACTTTGCACTATCAGAGAAAAACAGTAGGTCAGTGCCCAGGTCGCTCATGAATACAGGGCAGCAGACAGCTCTTGCTTCCTGGCATGCTGCTCTGATAGTAACAGAGACGTATTCAGCCATATCAGCTTTTGAAATACAAATTGACAACGACATGCCTTCATCTTGGCCATGTTCGTTCATTGAATGTGTTAGTCCAATGAGTTCTTGTCACGACCCAGAGTGTAGGAATGCAGCATGGATGTGCAAGGCCAAATCGTCATGGGCTGGTCAAGCATTTCACAAGGTGAAACTGAAACAGTGAGTCCATCTTTTGCATGCTTGCGTGGTCAGACAGTGGTTGACAGCCGCTGATGCCAGTTCCAGTGACTCGGGCAAAGGAGACAAAGCACATTCAACACTATAGACTGCATTGCAACAAAGCAGCTTCATTGTTTACGTCGCTTTAGTAGTCTAAGATATTTGGAAACATTTCTACACCATCCTTCCATTGGTTTCGGTCAGCTTGAAGCCGCTGAAGGTGTTCCTCTGAACCAGACATCAGCTTCTCATTGACATCCTTGTTGGATTTCATCCCATTCTGGACATAAGAAAAAAGCGACCCAGCCACATACTGTGTGAAAGAATACCTAGTTTCATCCTCACCCACAGCTGTGTTTGAATGTGTGAGGATTGCAGAAGGAAGCAGGACTGTGGATCCTGGCAGGAAGGCGATGGCTAACCACAACTCCTTGAATACGATGTGGCCACCTTTGGAGGGGTCATAAGCACCAAGCGCAGTCACAGCACAGATACTGAATGAGAGGTTTGCAGAGTCATGGTGGGGTCGACAAACGGTGGCTGGGCCTAGGTTGAATGCTGCCGCTGGCATTATCAACCTTTCAAAGGGGCGCTCAAGCATGGGGAAGTGGTTGTACAGCTTTGAGAGGTTGTCAAAGTAATATTTGTGGATCTTCGGGAAATATGTGTCAAAGACCTCTGCAGTACAACCGTCAGAGTAGTCTTCGTACCCCCCCCCCTTAAGAAACCATTGCTTACGGTCCTGAAACCCAGCCAAACGTTTCACTGTGGAGCTGTTTCTCAACTCCCTTTCTGCGTCTGCATACGTGTCTGAGACGCGAGTTTGCATTGGGACCTGTGCCCACACAGCTCTCATCAGCAACCAGCTTGATGGAGGGATGGACGACCAGTTACCGTTTGCCCTCCGCCATATGATATGCCTGTCAACACGGCATGGAATTGTCCTCTTGCAGAACGCTTCCTGTCAGGTAGCCGGTCGACAGTGACGAGCCGTTTACTTTGTCTTCAAAATTCGGCAGTAGTGTCGCGAATGACACCGTTGAACGTGTCACTTGCACGTCCTGCTAGAACGACAACCACTCGGTGAGACGCATCTAGGATCACATGAGGAGTGCTTCGGAATGGTGGATTGGCATCGGCCGTCAACCAGCAATGACGGGGTCGAACTTACATGCCGTCCCAATTCACCAGGGCATACCCGCTCCGAAGAAGTTTGTCCAGGCACTGTTCGTCCTCATGCTTCATAGGAGTTCTGTTGCCCAACCACCCGCCCTCCACCACCTTCATTTCTGCCAGATCTGCGGACATCAAAGTGACATGTGCGTCGTCAGCCATGCGCCATGCTTTCTTCCTTGCCACCCCTTTGACTGGGTGGCTGCCCAACCCATTTGCTTCTGCCTCTAACCTTCTCCTTTTCCCCCTTCTATGTGACCTTTTTTCCTTGTCATGTTTTGCAATACGCGAGTCCACCTTGTCCTGGGAAGTTGGTATGCCGACCTCCTGGTCGAGGGTGCCACATGATGGAGCTCGAAACTCTTCTTTGTCGACCTTGATGGTTGGGGTCACGTTGGTTGTCACGCTTGTGCTTTCGAATTCAAGGTTGGCCGTGAGATTGTATGAACTTTGAACAACGACCCGTCGCGTAGCTTCATGGTTACCCGCCATACCCAACTTCATCACTGAGGCGTCAAGGGTTTGGTTGTAGGTCTAGGTCACAGTTTAAATGGTGTTGTAAAGGCACAGCGAAGAAAAAATTCTGTTTTTGAACCCTTGTGGGATGTCGCAGACCTGTGACATTGTTGCGGAGCCAATCCTTTCATTTTGCAACTTAACTTTAAGTGCCATGGAGTTACGGTACTGTTTCCAAACATTTGGTGATGGCATAGCAAAGCCCATCGGACTGTAAAACAAGGGACCAGATCTCGGAGCATGGCTGTCCAACCTTTTTGAATGGCTCCAGAACTCTGGAATGGTTCTGTGTTAGGGTTGACGGTGATTGTACTGTTGCGACACGTACTGGACCTGTTGGGTACAGTATCGGGTGCCATCGCCACGGTTTCAACTATGTGCCATTGGGCCCACAGAGAAATTTAGAGCAAGGATATTAAATTCTGGGGGACATATCAGCATTTCATCTTTCATTTCCCACGTTGCTCTCCTCTGCATCGCACGAACTTTTGTTAACTACTCATCAACTGAAATGTCCTTTGTCTGTGACAGTTGCCCGAAGGCATTTGACTCCTTGGATGCCTTGCGTCGTCACCACTCTTGCCATCATTCCAAGCTTCCCAAGTTTGTCACAGATGGCAAGACACTCAATGTCCACACGGTTGACAACAAGTATGCGTGCCCACTTGAAGGCTGTAAGAAAGCCTATTGTAACAGGGAATCGATGTTGAGGCACTTGAAGGGAGTGCATGGCGTTCTTTCAGGCTGTACCATGCCTACCCCACCAACACCTTCAGCAGATGTGGCCGATGGCGATGCCAACATAACATCCGAAGAAGGTGGAGAGCATTTGTTTATATTTCGGAAGAATTCAAATCAACTGAACCTTTCCCCCAAGTTGATGTCTGAGAGAAGCTCATGCAACTTGGGACATTAGATGCAGCAGCCATCACGGACATGCAAGGCAGCCTGTCAGGCAATGGCGGTGAGCTCTCACAAAGTTTATTATACCCCAGGCTTGCTGAATGCATGCATGTACAGCCGTCTGTGGTCCAGCAAACCGTTCTGTCCTCTCTGGGGAAAAGGCACTTGGAAGTGAAGCACCCCGCCCTGCCATTAGGACTGCTTCGGGTAAAATTTCCATCACGCTCTTTGTTCACTGTTTGCTGATGATGGGGTTGGTTTGGCTGCTGGTGTTCTAGCGTCTGCTCCGAATGCGTCAAATGTTGCTCTAGACCCCAGAAAAAGTTACCTGGAGGACTCGGATGTTCTAAGTTGCAATGGCCTCTGGGTACATACAGGACTTCAAGTGTTCGTTTGTCACCCTTGTGGAACAGCGCTCACATCCCAGATGGCTATTGGCCATTTGAAGAATAAACATGCACACAAAGTCACCTTAGATGACCTGACTGCACTGACCGTGCTGGTAGCACAGCACGAGCTATATGAAAGGGCCAAAGACGTGCCAGTACCGTGTCCTGGCAGGCCGCCAGTGGAAGAAATCAAAGGTCCCCCATGCTGCAGCATGCGAAGGAGACACATGGGCTTGATTTACAGCAAGCTCACCTTTCCCTCTGAGACTCCACAGTGCAGGCACTCTTTCGGGCGGTGGCCCAGATATACTTCGAAGTCGACATCACTTTAGAAATCTGCTGCAACATTGACCTCCAGCAGCACCTCTGTAAAGAATTTCTAACAAAGGCTACACTGGACAACGTCCTTACCCAAGATGGCGACCATGACTGGCCACTGCTGTTGAAAATCACGCAGTGGAACCAGTTCTCGACAGATATCAGGGAGAACACAGAGGAGAGGAGAGCAGTATATTGCTTGAAGAGATATCACACAGACAACGAAGCCGGCGGTATGTTTACAGCGTTGCAGTTGGTCATTGAGCAGCATGCGAAGTCGGCAAAGCACATGCTAGAGAACCATGCACAGTCGTTCACACTTGCCAAGGTGCTTCTACATGGGCCTGAGCTCAACTCTGAACAGTAGATATTGCGGCTGCTACAATAAGGGTTTCTTTGACAATCTATCGACAGCAATAGGTATTTCCACATGCTGCCCAATGGGAACAAAAACTACCATGCTCTCTTCATGCAAATGATGTGAACCTTCATTTGCGCCACTCTTGGTCACCAAGGGAGCTTCCAGTTCCAGTTCTCAGAGAGACAGGCAGCAGCTCTGGGATGCTTGGTTACTGCCCTCAAAGTCGTTTCATCACTGGACAGCATCAGCCTGGATTTGGCCAATGCACTTGTCAAGTACCAAAAGTTCTGCTGGTTGCTCGTCAAAAGGTCAAGCAAGGAATTGGAGAATCGTTGGAATAACCCAGTAGAGAGGTTTATCTGGCTTGCAGCACTAAGAGAGGACGGAAGCTTCATACAAGCCTCGGATCTCACTCCGGTCTTGGCAAAACTGAAATACTTCTGTTGCCTAATGACGCTCTACCAAGCCCTCTTCATAACCTCAACTGCAAGCTCCCAGGAAAGCATGATTGGGTGGGCTGCCTTTCATCATCTTTCTTTTCGTTCATTGTTGACAGCCTCCATCGTTTGTGCAGCCGGGTAGGAAGGCAACATGAAGCGGCGCTGAAGCTGGGGGTCTCCTTGACATTCAATAGCATCTGGGAAATGCAACAGGCCACATCTGCACTTGCATATGCCCAGGTGAAGGAACCCAGAGTCTTCATCGACCCTGACCACAAGTGGATTTCCATAGGGACAGAGACGCTTTCCCTCAACCGACTTAGAGCAGGCATGCAGAGCCTCGTTCAAGAGGTGAAGCAGTGCTACTGTATGCTCAGTGGCAGCTCTTCTTGGCCAACGCCGGACAACCTCACGATCAAGGACAACCTCAGAAAGTCCACAAGAGGCTATTGTTTCCTAGAGGAATCGCCTTTCAGGGAAACTCAGCACTCTTTCTTTCTGTCCGCAGTGGAGTGCCACAAACTAGCGACCTTGGGGAGTGATGGAAAGTTGTCCTGGGATATGGTCTCCGTCAGGAAATTTCTTTGCAGTGCCAACCTCATGTGGGGCCGCCTCATACATGCCCTGTATATCGGGCTCCAGTTGTCCACAAGGGTGACGCAGTTCTTGCAGCACCAGATCCGAAATGCTGACAGGGCCCAAAATATTTTCTTCCAAGGCAGGGAGTGCCTGTTTATTGGAAGGTATAGCAAAATGATGAACATGAAGAGCAAGGACGGTTGTGTGCTGGCATTTCTGGCCACACTGCTCAGAGACCTGCTGTTCGTTCTTCTGAGCAGCGGTCTCAGAGAAGCACAGGTGCTTCTCGCAGGGTTGGAGTATGGCAAGGAAGCATGTTGGCTGTACTGCATGTAAGCGTTCAAGCTACTCACATCTGTCTGTCAGCTGCTAAACTGCGCACGGAACCTTAGCTACTTGCATGTTGGAAGGAAAACGTATCATGCTGGACGAGTTTTACAAGTCCCTGCCAAAATGGAACTGGGAGTTCTTTGGTTGCAGTTGGGGGGCAAGCGATGTATGGCAAGGCATGATCACTCTCAGCCGAGAGTTTATCTCTCTGAACAAGATGTTCCCTTGTGCGGACGACGTGCTGGCTGAAGCTGCCGACCACTCGACCGAAATAGACGTGGCGCATTATGCCATCGTGCATGGCAACTTGCCACACATCTCCAACAACAAGCTCACTCAGCAGCATTGGCTATCTGAAGAATGGTCTAGTTTGCTAGGAATGGGTCCCAATGAACCTCCCGAACCTGTGCATGTCACTCGGACAAAGTTAAGGGCAGCAAAGCCTCTCGACCCAAAGGAGCTCACTGTCGAAACCTCTGTGGTTGTTGCCGATGCAGTGGTGAAGAAGCTTGAAGGGATCGGTCTGATGGGCAACACCATCATAAATCTCACAAGTGCAGTCCACGCGTTGCAGTCAAGCATCCTCACTGGCCGCCAGATTCTGCAAATGAACATGGAGGTGATCCCAGCATCTCCAGTCACTCCAAGGACATGGGCTCACTTCGCAGAGCCCAACCTCCCACCATCATCTGGTGCCTCGTGACAGTGGAGGTCTAGCTCCCTTGATGACCCTTTTGACTCCAGTACATGGGCATCAAATAATGCCGCCAAGGAGGCTTTGGCCATCCCTCATCTACCGTCTCTGTCTCCTTCTCCTTTTGCATCTTTATCTTTGTCTTCACCTTCACCACTGTTGTGCTTGCCTGCTCGCCACCCATTTGAAACGTGGCCTGATATCCCCAGTAGTGACTTCCCTAGTAGTGATTCATCACGTTTAACAAGACCAATTAAGAGGAGAGCTATCATAGCAATGTGGGTTGATTCGCCTCCTTCAAAGAGACTGCAGGGGGCCATGAGTCCAGGCGACAATGACCCAAAGCCTTTATCTTTCAAGAAGGAGGAGGAGCCTCCTTGCCAGGGATGCAAGGGCAAGGGCAAGGGCAAGGCGGTATTCATGGAAGAGGACAATGACGAGGGAAGCGGGGAAAGCAGCAAAGGGGACGCCAACATGAATAGCTCCATCATCCATGATATATATGCCGCCGCCAAGTCAAAACAGCCTTGTTGTTTGCAACCTCTGTCAGTTCCACCTTCCAAACGAGCAGTCTGTTTGGCACAACATTCGCTACGCGATCCAAGAGCTGGTGGGCAGCAAGAGTGCCAGAGAGAAGAGCCATGCCCAAATGGAGGGCATCCTTACAGTCATGCATCACCAGCAGGATGCCATGATCATGATGCCCACAGGGGGGGGGAAAGCATGCTATGGCTGGTGCCAATCCTGCTGCAGCCAGAGTGGAAGTTCATCGTCATCTGTCCCTTTACTGTGCTGCTTGATGAGCAATGCTCGAAAGCTCAAAATGCTGGCATTCAAGCCGTAAACTATTCCCTCTCCCTCCGGACGTTCAGATTCTCTTTTTGCAGGTGGAGCACGTTGGGGCAAGGAGTCTCCACAAGTGGGCTTTCACTTTCTTTGCATGACATACCCACCAAGCTGACTGCTTAATACCTATGTGTGTAGCACGCTCACGAGCCCTGAAGCTCCACAGTTCTCGGCGATATTCGTGGATGAGCACCACAACCAAATTTGCTGTCCAGAAGCTCGCACAAAGGCCTGGAAGGATTTCTTGAAATGGGCGTCCAAAATGCGTATGCCTGTTATACTTCTTCCAGCATTGGTTCCTCCTCCATTAGAGAAAAAACTTATGGAAAGCTACTTCTTGGCAGAGGAGGAGACGGCCATCAGTCGGGCCCCAACAGACCGTCCTGAGATCAGGCTGCATACCATCAACCTCGATCCGCTGTCTCCATTAGAAGCTTTAAATCGCTTGGTTGACCTCCTTCGTTCCAGGCTGGCAGACAACGAAAGAATGCTGGTTTTCTTTTTCTCATGTGCGATGGCAAAGTCCTTTGCAATGAACAACGACTACGTGTTCTTCCACAGCAGCAGTGCAAAAGAGGACTCCAGGACGGCAAAGGTTCACAATTTGGGTTTGTGGGATGACAGGACCATGAAAGTCATGGCGTGCACCTTGGCATTCAGGGTGGGCATCGACAGGCCCAATGTTCGCTTCACTGTCATATTTAACCTGACCTACAGCCTCATCACGATGATGCAGATGGTTGGACGAGCTGGAAGGGACAGAAGGGAGTCTCATGTATTTTTCGCCTCGACCAAAAAGAAGGGACACTCTTGAAAGGTGGATGACCCCATGATGCAATGGGAGTTGGGACAGCTGGTCCACAAGGAGGAATGTTGCGTTTATCAGGCAACTTGCTACATGGATGGCGAACAACTGGCGAGTCCCTGCAGATGCCATCGGGGACAAGTTCCCTGTGACGTGTGCAATCCAGATGGCAAACTCCACAATCTTGCCCTGGAGGCAGTCGTGTGCCCGAGAGAACACAGGGGTCCTTCGCAACAGACCAAAGCCGAGTTCATGGTGGGAAAAGGCCCTCTGGGCCATATGGGTTACACTGCGGCAGGGCCTTCACAGGCCAAAGCCCAGGTAGGCAATGGACATTCCATTCCTGGCTCCGTGCACTGCTTATGCTATGAAGATACAGGTTCCAAGCAGCAATGCATTCTGGGGGGATGACAAGAGCTTGATGGAGGGCCCCATGCATGCAGCCAATTTCATGGAGGCTGTTCATGCAGAGAGGCATCCCGGAAAGGGAGCTCAGGTACATGTTCCGAAAGCAAGCAAGGCGGTGAGGAAAACTGATGGCCATCACGTTGACAGGTCACGAGTCGGTCCACGTTGAGGCCAAATAAGATGCGGCCACTCCGTCAGTCTGCATCATTTTCGCACATGCCAGCCTTCGAAGCTCAGGCAGACGAGGCCATCTTCAATAGTGATTCACGGCTGACAAAAACTGCGATGCTGGACAGGTTCATGCTGACACTGAAAGGCGCATGCCTGTACCATTTCGTGGCAGAAGGAATGGTTGTTCCTGAACATTTCCCGAAGTGCGGGTACTCGGCCACTCTGCACGACGACACCAAATATGATCTGTTCAAGCAGTCCTTCCAGTTCAAACATTTTTCGTACTGCTTCTCATGGAGCCTACCTCAGGACAGGAATCACAACAAGGAAGGACCTGCTTGCCACTCTAACTACACCTTCACAAAATTGGCATCGTGCCCTTTCACTCACTTTATATTCAGAGCGTCGTTTTTGCTCTGGAAGAAGGCCGAGACAAGGTCGAAGATGGTCAAAGGCCTAGGCATTCATAAGCCCATCTCGACCATAAAAGAATTCTCGAACTGGGCGACGAAGGAGGAGCGAGGCAGGTATCACAACTGCCTGGAAGCTTTCCTGTGGTTCTGCAAAGAGAAGGAGAAGGAGAACAGCCTGTTATTTAGGTAGGGGCTGCTTAGATGCCCAATCCCCTCCATGACCATGAAAAGTCGTTGCATTTCAAGCCCTGTATTCGTACATAGCTCTCACTGTTTCATAACTCCAACACATTCTGTGGCCCTTTGTGTCGTGCTCGTTTTGAGCTCATCTAGAGCGCATCCTGACACTGTTGTCGCGTCTGCATCGCTCCCGGTGCGTCTAACTTGTCTCGGGCTCTCCTAGGTGAGCCTCGCTGACTCCTGCACTCTGTCCCCTCGCGCTCATGTGCTGACATGTCTGATGGCTTCATTGACCGTTCTGTGGTGTCCTGGTCACGGGAGGACAGCCCCGTGGCATCCATACTGCAGCTGATAAGGTCGATGTCATGGCTCACATCTGACCTCCAAGTGCCCAGCTTTGTTGTTGGGACCACCTGAACCCTCACCTTGGTGTTCCATCTGGCCTTAATTGACAACGTTGGCCATTGCATGAGTGAGCCAGTCAGTTACAGTTACTGAAGGCCTCAAGCAGGGCTCATAACCTATAGAATAATATTCTGTAATTCACTAGGATAGACTAAGGGTAAAGTGATACAAAAGGCCATTCCATTCAGCAGCCAGCATTTGGCACAGGAAAGACTATCGACATGTAGTAGCAGATAAGGAGGCCTCTTCCTTTCTGCGTGTGGCCCTGATGAAGAGGTCCTGTAGCCTCGTGGATGCCAGGTATTCGTGCCAGTACACATTAGGTACGGTGCTATTTACCCTCGAAATCATGCCATCCGCGTCTCTAAGTCTGAGCAACGCTGAGTGCCAATTACACAGCCTGCAGATCATTCGTATCCCAGATTCGTTCTCCCTTATGGAAAAGTCATACAGGGATGGCCTGCATTCATGATTTCCACATGCAGCGAACTCAAAACCCCAAACTCTAATAGGCAGGCAGTGCAGTCCGATTTGCCTGCACCACACCTCCTCACCACACTCCCTGTAAATGAGCACGACGTTGTTGGCTTCAAGGAGGTTCGTATCTCCTGTGATGATGCGCACAATCATATCCCAGATGGAATATTTCTTGTCAACGCCGATGCCTTGGATCACCTGACTGATCGCAGGTTTGATGTAGCTGGAGATCATCGACAAACTGGCAAATGCCATGATGAAGTCAAACACGTTGCTAAGGGTCACCGTTTGGGTCAGCGAAACCTAAGAGATGGCTTGGTAAAGAGCCTTGCCTCCGGACAAGCTTCTTGAGGTCTTCGAACCCCATGTCAACCCAGACCGCTGGAGAGCATGATGCCACGAAAAGACCTCTCCAGCCTCCACGGAACGCCAGCAAGTCGTTGTACCAAGATGGTCTGTCCAGCATCGTGAACTGGCGTGCCGTGCTGGCAGACTTTCGGATCGCCTGCAGGAACACTTCTCCACAGAATTTGATTATCACCTGGCTCGCAGGCAACATTTTCACCACTGTCGTGACTCTGCCACCCCACTGTAAGCCTCCTGTGTGGGTGTCTGCATGCATGTCAATGACCAGGAAACAGTTTGCAGGAACATCGGACCAGATGGACCAAGCGATGAAGCCGTTTGCCACATTGATCGTCTTCAGCACTTCACTCTGCCCCTGGCTTTTCATCGCGATGTCAACAAGGTGCACAGGTTTCTGTGGTGGTGAGACTTGTGGATTGGAGTAGAGTCCAGAGGAAACTCAGAATTGTGCTATTTCTTCCGGTTCTGGGGGGAGGGAAGTGGAGGTCATAAAGAGATCGACAAAGTGACAGTAGGTATGGTTTATGGTCTTAAACCATGCAGTCAAAAGGAAAACATTCATGATGCTGCCTGCCACATAGATGTTTGGTTTGAGACTGCTGATCTCTTGGACAGCAGCTGCCCATATGGAAGGGTTGGAGATAGTATGCTCTATATTACATGGAATTAATTCACACATTGTCAACCCATGAGAGTTTTTCTTACTGTATTGAGCTCTTTGATAATCTTTCTCTCCATTTTTGTCAAAGGGTCTGGAAGGTTCCGTTGGTTCCGAGTGGTCATCACCATCGGAAGATTTTCCAACATGGTGTCCTTCTGAGTCACCCATAGCAATATTTCTTGGGTAGGACTGTTCATAACCTGATGGGTGATACTCATCAGTATCATCTTCACTCTCAATTGGATCAATGATTGTAGAGTTCTCCAAACTGTATGCAGGAGATGTCTGTTGGTTAACCTCAGCCTCATCTTGTTCACTGGGTTGACTATCATTGGTATAAAGAGGTTTGTTGTCTAACAGAAAAGTTTGTCAATATATTTTTCTTGAAACATGTTACACCAATGCATACCATCATTGAGATTATTGGAGAGAAGGGACACTGTGGTCACATTTTCTCTTCTGAGTCTAATAGAACTTGTTCTAGTTGGACATCTTTCATATGATTTTGTAGTCAAGGCTTTTGAGATCTGGAAGTCTGAGCATAGTGAAAATGATATTAGAGAAGAAAAACCAATGCAATATACATACTGTCATGATCATCAGATAGGAATGATACTGCAGTTATGTGTTGATGTCTGAGTGGAATAGATGCAGAATTGGAGCTTGACCATTTTTCCAAAGGGAAATCTAATGGTTCTGGTATAGATTCTTATGCATGTCATGCTATTAATATTTTTTATATACATCTATGCTTAGAAAAAATGCTTACCAGTGGTTATGGTAGATAGGAAGGACACAGCAGTCACTTCCTGCCTTCTCAAATTTCTAACTAGATCTTCAGGCTCTGTAGATATATTAATGAAATGAATTTATTTATAGTTTGGAAAAGCAAACCTTGTGTTGACACTTTTTGAGAATATGATGGCTGGTGCCTCTTTCTCTGATGCTTCAACATCAAATTTGCACTAACAGATTCAACTGCTCTTGTATATTTTTGAAGATCTGAAGGATTATAAAAAATCAATGGTGATCAAAGTAGATAAAAATATGCTCACATGATGATGGAAGCTGCTCTTCCCCCTCCCCCTCCTCCTCTTCAATAGCTAGTTGATCAATGCCATCTGAATACCATTGTTGTCCAATACCATCTATGACTTGGATGTATCACCAAACACAGGGAGGAAAAAAAATAGAAAACCCACTAAACATAGGATGCACCTCATCTTCACTGTCCTCCTCTTCTTCCATAAAGATCTTGAGTTCCTCCTCCTCCTCCTCCTCTTGTGTGTGATATTCCTGCTCTTCTACCTCCTTCCTTATATGGAAAGCATCATGATTATAAGCTGTTTCTCCCTTATCATCAAGTCCTAAGCGCTCAAGGGCTTCTTGTAATCCTTCAAGATGGTCAGCAATCTTGAATGCCTGAAATGCCAGTTCAATGGATTCCAAAGAGAATTGTTTTTCCTTGAAGACATCCTCTATTTCCAATGCTTCCGGCAGTTGTGGAGTGTTTGCTTCCGGCACTTCCGGTGGTTTTGATCCTTGTAGAGCTTTTGCTTCCAGTACTCGAGTTGATCTGCCTTTATCAGAACATGTTATACCATCAGTGTCCTATAAATGGTATATAGTCAGAAATTTATGAAGTTAGCTTCAATCCATGAATATACCATTTCCATTGGTGCTTCCAGCACTTGTTGATGGTTCACTTCTGGTACTTCTGACCATTCTGGCATCAAAGTCCCACAACTTGATCTTTCATTTGATTGGTGGCTATGGTTCTTTGCCTGAGAAGGTTCCTATATAGTATAACATCACAAAATTGATAGAATAATTTGTTAAGAGTACTCACAGGTCTTTTCACATTCAACAAGGACATCTCTGCTAATTGTCCATGTTTTGAAGAGGCATTCACAATATGCTTTGGAAGATTGGGTTTTTGAGCGAGAAACTGACTTTCAAATCAACAAGTGCACTACCCATTGATTGTAATCTGTCCTACCTGCTTATATTTGTCTTGCATAGAGGATTTAGACTTTGATTGAGTGTCAGCTGGTGTTATAGTATTTATATCTTCTTCAGGGATCTATGCTCTCTTTGGTTGTTGTGAGTAATGAATGCCAGCACACTTACTTTTCTCTGTGTGTTAGAAAAAGATACTTGTGATTTCATCTTTTTCAGTGTGGTTGAAAGCTGTGGTTGTTGAGCCAGAAAAACCTTGTACTTTGGAATCTGATTGTCAGATGTGGTGTTGCTAGAGAAGGAATCCATGATGATGAACAGAGAAATATCAGAGTGAAGATGGTCAATGATCAAGTGGAATTAGAGTTTTACTGATGTGTTTTGAAATGGACGGACTGCAAAGCATTTCCAAAATAGGTACAGGTACATTAGAAATGCATTTCTGGAAGTGCACCAGTAAATTTTCCAAAAAGGGCATGCTGATTCAGAAGTGCATTCCTATATTCTTCTGGAGATCAGAGAAAGGAGTTTTATAATAAAATATCACTTCTGGATCTGGTAGGACTATGACCAGTCAAACTCTCATTTTTGGAATCACCGGAACCACCGGAACCATCCAGAACATGGGGGTTCTGGACTTAAAAGTGTCATTCTTACAGCAGTTCCTTCTTGGACATTACTATACTATTCATTCCACTTTTCTCTGATCAAACTCACTGAGGTGCAAGTGTGCCTCCACCACATGCTATTTAATCCTATACTTCATCTATTGACACCTTAGTTATTTCTACCTTCTTGGGCAGCAACTAAGACAAGTTGTCATATTCTTACTTACTCTAATATTCATGACAAAATACCACTTTTGGATCTGGGACTGGTATGACTAGTCAAACCATACAATTTTGAAATAGCTGGAATCACCAGAACCACCAGAACCACCTAGAACTCTAGTTCCAACCAAAAGTGATTGGAACCATCAGAAATGCCATTTCCTACTCCAGTAATTCCTTTTTAGATGTCACTATACCATCCATTTCACCCTATTCCATTCATCCCCATTAAGGTATAAGTGTGCCTTCACCATATAGTATTATACAAATCTGTGAGTTACCTATTGACACCTTAGTGGTTTCCACCTTCTTTGGCATTGACTGAGACATGTTCTACTCTCAGAACCTGTTAGTTCATGTATTGTAGCTCCAGTCTACTTGGAGGTAAATACAATCAGTTATTTCCACCCACTTTAATAGCAATTGAGCACCAGTCTATTTTACTTCTATATTTACTTCTAACCTATCCTCTGGTTATTCTGTTCTGCTTCAAAACCTTGATGGTTTAGAGTTCAATATCTTATTTAACTGGTCATAATGCCTCTTCTTTAAGGACTCTGCTTTGAAACCTAGTGATTTGAAATGTAATTGTTAAATATGAAAAGTTACCAAAGAAAGAAAGGAAAAAAGAAGATCAAGTTATATGAAGTGAAATGATGGTCAAGTTTGGTGATTATCTAGAATGAGCACACTGGAAAAATAAGTTCAGAGGTATGCAAGAAGAATTGAAAGATAAGAATTGAAACACACACAATACATAATTGCCTAATTGGGTAATTTGTGCAATATTGATGTGGGTCCATGTGGGTGCACACTTACCCAATTAGTAACCCTAACCCTAAATAAACATCCATATTAGGCAATTCTAAAAAGTGATATGAAGGATGTTGTTGAGCTCATATCTCAACAATGACACCACCAATTTCTATGAATGTTGGATCATTAGAATCCTCTTAATGAGAAGATTCTGACCATATATAATTTGTGTAAAAAAAAAAGTTGACCTTAGTTGACTATTGATGAATATGCCCTATAAAGCTGTTTTTCCAGGTCGATTTGTTCCTGTTCACTTGCTGTGAACGCCCCGCTGGTTACGATCGAGTTGTCCAGTAGCAACGAGTTGCCAATAGTGCTCTCGAACCAGATGGTGAGTTAAGGATCATCCGTGATCATTTACTGTACTCACCTTTTCCATTTTTCCACTCCCCTTGGCTCTCCCTACCTTCGCTCCTGATGTGGTCTTCCCAGACATTTTTGTTGTCGATGCTTCAACAGCTTTCTTTTTCACCATGTCGTAGATACCTTGTTGTTAGTGTCGATGTATATTCTTACTTACTGTTCGGACGAATGTAGTCGTGGTTGGGCAGAGGGTTGTGCATCACTCTGACTTCGCGTGTTATTATCCGACAATTTACGGAAATAGTATATGTTTTACCATTTTGGGTTCGAACACGTGGTCTCGGTGTCTATTGACGTGTCACCTACACGCACATATAATTGAGTGGGTCACTATGTTTGTTTACTTCGATTAACATATCTCGCGCACTTGATATATACGTCTATGTGCGCAATTCTTTTACATAAAATGTTGTCATTGTATATGTTTATACATGTTTTGTAAGTTGGGTCGTGTTTTCGCGCACTTCCACTATACCTGTATGTGCGCAATTTTTGTCTTAATCACATTGTTCATTGATGTTCATTGATTGTATGTATTTGGTATATATATTGCGCGTGTTCTAGGAACAACTAAATATAGGTGTCGTTTTATAGGTAAAATATCAATCATGGATGACATAATATAATGGTTGAAATATTTAATATATATTAATATATATTTGATCACTGTTACGCACATGTAGTATCCAATCAAGTGCGCAGAGTTAGGGTTAATATCTAGCCAGATGGTAGGTCTAACCCGAATCCATTTGTAAAAATGTACTAGAATCAACAACATTCATTAATTCCAGCAGAACAATCTCATGTCTTATGCTTAATTCCTCATCTTCATCTATCAAATATATGACATGCTCGACATAAATGTATTGTGGTAACTCTAGTAAAAAAGGAATGATAGTGGATATCCTGGATATGCCTGATCTGATAATGCTTACATCTAATCAGTCACATTACATCACATTACAATATAGGGGCTTTCTATATATAGAAGACCTTCCATATACGGAACCCAAGTATAGGGTTGCTATAGGCTAGGGTCGACAAAAAATGAACCCTAGGTAGTCTCATAACCTCCAGATGCCAATGGCATCGTTGGTATGTCCTTCCATCTCTGTGGCTCGTCCGTGGCCAACTCTACGCGGAACTTTTGTATGAGTCCTTCTTCAGGCGACTCTTTGTATACATGTTGGTATTGATTGCGTGACAGATGGAGACCCATAAGCTCCTCTTTCTTGACGATATCTAGGTAACACGTCAGAATACATTAAAAACGCAACATCGCGCAAATCGATGGGGCATTGATTCGCGCGAAACATAGCTCGACAATCCAGTAGCGCAAATGATGGGGTAGTGGATTTGCGCGATGTTCTTCGAGAGCATCGTATGGCGCATATCACAGACACGTCTGTTTGCGCATAAACATAAGACTTGTTGGAAACCGTGCTTACCGTAGTTGTATATGGATACCATCCACTGTCCTTTCAACGCCAGAGATCCGTCGATGATATCCCTCTTCGGCTTCTCGATCTTGTTCTCGTCGTCTATCTCCATCTTGTCAACGTCGTCCAAGGAAAGCTTCTCGAGCCGTTGTCGCGTCTTCAAGCTCTCGGCACGAATCTTCTCAAGAAACTCTTGGTATTGTGCAAGAGCTGCGATTCGGTGCTGCCCACTCGCGACATAGATAACCGCCTTCCCTTCAGACACAAGCTTCTTCGCCTCGTCCGTAAGCTCCATCTCCTTTAGGTCTTCCATCGAATTCTCGTCCTTGTTGATCGTACTTATCTTGATGTGGCCCTTAGAGATCACGAGTGGGATAGAGTTCGACGCCTTGAACCTATTCACCCCATCGACCTTGAACGAGGTAAGCAGCGCGTTGACTTGTGGCTGCTCAAGCTTTCTGTCGTTCCACCGTTTGAACGTCATCCCAGACTGGTTCGCGACAACATCGTAGCGGGCGTATCCAAGAAACGCAGAGGTCAGTTTCTTGTCCATATCGATTTCGCGCTGTTCCATCGGATTCAGCGCCCCTTTCGTAATTTTTTCGCTGTTCAACAGCAGAGACTCGCCGATCGTAATCTGTACCAGTGAGTTAACAATCTGTCATATCCGCAATAAATTCTTCACTCACCTTTTTGCCCCCTTGCTCCACATCCATCGACCCAGCCTCACCGCTCACAGACGCTCCATCTCCTCCTCCTTGCGCTTTTTTCGGTACAGTTGCTTTCGTTATTTTCGCTGTTTTCTTCTTCGCCATCTCGTTTTACGTTGTGCTTTCGTTTCGTATGTTGTCGTAGCGTTGTTAGAGGGTTGTTGATCACGTTGTACTTGTACTTGTTTTGATTATACGTGACGTGTCGATCAAACTATGGCAGATCGACACGTTATCCATCTGTATGTGGAAATCATCACGTGTCCTCGGTACCTTTTAATAAACGCTATCTGATCTAGTTCTTAAAATACATGGATACGGTAAGTTCTACCATACATAGACACATTAAACTGATAAAACGAAACATCACCCATCAATGCAGCATTGTTGCGCAATTATAGACATCCTTCATCTGCGCATATTTTAGGCTTTAATCATGAATAAGTAAGATGTGATGGTATTTTGCGCAAATGTTGTATTCATTGTTCTGCGCGAAATTGTCTACGATTGTTTCTTCAGTGCTCTTTGTAGTATAACTTGCATGCTAACATGTATGTTTGATGTGCGTGTTTTACAGTTATACTATTGTTGTTGATATATTGAATATCTTTGTTTTTTGTCATGTTTCAATTGTTTATGTCGATTTAACACAGAATATTTGTGTATATATGTCACAAATCCATTTAAAACATATTACTAATCAGATAACACCATTTGATTGATTTGCACAAATCACAGAATCATGATTTGTGCTTAACACGCTGAAAAATGTAGCCCATACCCCACCCAAACCCTAATCTATTTACAAAAATATACTAGAATGTAAAGACAGATGGATAGAGTCCCCCAGAGCCTCCACCACCACCCGACGAACCCGCAAACCGACAGAACGGACCCCCGAGCGTCAAGCTCAATGGGAGAGGAAGGAATGGCGAGTTCCGAAAACGCACGTACCAGTGACGAAGCAGACACGTTGGGAACGTCAGGGAACGTTGAGGACACTGGGAACCAGCCGAAGAAGCCTAGAAATGCATCAGAACACGTCAGGGAACGCTCGGAGCAAGGAGAGCAGAAATACTCACCTAGGCCAGGTCCAGACAAGCTAGACACGCCGGACGGCGAAACAGCCGTACCAGGCGGTGTACAGAGGGTACAGGGGTGTCCTAGTAATGTCAGCAACGATCGCGTCGACAGAACGGACGCACCAGCTCGACATAGAGCCCCTGGAAGCCATAGAGGCGAGCAGGAGGCAATAGGAAACGTCAAGGGTGATTCGGACCGCCGAAAGGTTGTAGACTATGCCAATTACGATGGCATATGCCTTAGGACAGACGGGAACGAGCGCAGCGTCGAAACGGACGCACTACGTCAAGATAGAGGACCAGGAGGACTAGAGGACGAGCAGGAGGCGATGGGCAGCGTCGAGCGCGATTGGAAGCGCGAAATGGATGTCAAAGGTGCCGGATGTGATGGGAATAGTGGCCGGAAGGGTGGCGCAACGAGCGGCGCACGCTACGAGTCGAAACAAGTCGAAACGCGATCGCTAGCTTAAAACCAGACAGGTCAGCACGAGCAGCGCCGAAACACAACGACAGGCGTACCTGGGTCATCCTATCCACCTCTCAATCGCCACAGACGATCCTACTCCCGTCTGAACCCTCCATGTCACCGAGGACAACTGAAAACATGACCTAACAGTGTCAGCACACCAGAAGGACTTACCGGGTCATTCGAGCGTGTCAAAGCCGAATCTAGAGAATCGAACACGCCGGATACGTTGTACATGGACCATAGGTGGTGTAGGAGCGATCTCAGGGCGCAATATGCGAGGACTGTGGTGCTGGAGTTGACCGAGGACAAGCGTGCGCATTTAGGCAACGCAACCACATAGCCGAGCCGCGGCTTTCCATATCGGGCAACCGCGCCAGCGCAGCGCGACACGATATGATCAGTTTTACTTGGTGACTTTCAAGACTTGAGCATCTGAGCCTAGTTTCATCACTCATTTTCAAGGGATTGTCCCTTTGTCTCTGTTCCTCATTCTACTTCACTGGGGATGGAAAATATGCGGCCTGGCTTCACAAAGAGATTACTAGCATCCTTGGCTCTCATATCGTTTGCCAGGGCAGACTACTACATTGATGATCAAAACTACACTCCTCTTCTTTATTCAGAAAATCCAGGAGGTGCAAAATGGGAACCCTTTCGGGAGGGTGGTGAAACACTTTCCATCAGTCTTGCCAATGGAATCCTGTGGACTGTCGATGCGTCTCAATGTTTCAACCTCACATAGTGAGTTTCATATCTACCTGCTGCTTTCAAGCTACTCAAACTAAACATCACATAGCACTTGTAAGTCTCTCTGACTTGCACAAAGCCAACGACTCAACATGGTGCACAGATGCTGCCTGCCAAATAGCCGATAATTGCCAGGTGCAGATTTCATTCTCTGGTGAGAGTATCACTACCTGCATTCAACACCGAGATTCACAATCTCTTGCAGGCTCTGGCATCATTGTATATGTTCTTCAAGCTGGCGCACAAGGTATCAATGCTAGTCTCACAATTGATGGAGGAGCGCCAAAGTACAATGTCCTACCTGCCCCTCCTGGACCAGATTTTTACATTCCGAACGTCACCCTATTCAGTATTCAAGGATTGACCACCAGAAACCACACAGCAACCATGACCGTACTCAACTGGGACAACATATTCAGCGGGATGATGTTTGATTACGCATGGATAAACCAGACTGTCGTTGATGCTGTTTCTACCGCAACAACTAGTTCTGTAGTGTCGTCCACTAGAACGTCGACATCGACTCCTTCCAAATCAACGTATGCACTCTTGAGTTGGCGCGCTGTTACCATACTAATCCACATACTTAATAGCACGAACGTCGGCGCGATTGTGGGAAGTGTCATAGGTGGTTTGGCAGCACTTATTGCCCTCCTTGCAACCTTGTATGTCTGTCGGCGGCGTCGCAGAACTCGTGGCTCCAACAGGAATCTAAACCCTGAACCGATGATAGAACCCTCTTTCACAGCGGAATCCCTATGCCATCAGGCACCGCAGCGGTATACAAACACCACAGATTGTCCGACAAGTGAGAGCCCGGTGACAGACACCGTCAGTGGCCAAGTGCTGCTGCTCTCAACCAGCTCAGGACCGTCTCATCATGAGAAATCACGATTAGACATCACAAATTCAAATCCGAACACGAGTCAGATTGGTAGCTCCAATGTCACGTTTCCTCCTCTGCAGGCTGGTCTATCCAGCACATTCTTCTCCATCCCGTCAGGAACGTCTCATCCGCAGATACAGCGGACACACCCAACGCTTACGGATGATCAGGCTGATTTCGTGAACAACCTGTATGCGAAGAATATCCCGGCTGGGGCAATTGCGCGCGTAATCGAGAGGATGATAGCTGGGGAGAGACAACCTGCGGTGGATGGATATGATTTGCTTCCACCACCTACGCCAAGAACTCGGATCTCCATCGCCCCGTAAGTCAATGTTTATCTGTACGGCCTATAGTACAACTCCATGACAGCTTCATCGTAACTGAGCCTCTTTCAAGATCATCCCAAAGCGCTCAGTGGCTCGCAATGGATCCACCTTACAACCTCTTCAGCAACAACTTGAATGACAGCGACAAACTCTACGTTTCTAGCAATATTGACAAGGGCAAACGAAAGGCGGAAGGTGTGTATCCTGCCGACTGCTCTTTCAGCTACTGAGACAGGTGACATTTAGACCCTTTGAAAACAGAAGAAGTCGTCACTCGCTACCAAAATTCCTATCATGTATACTCTCAAGTTCAAGTTTTCTCCTCTGCAGAAAACTCGCCAGGTGATCAGGTACATATGTTCATTAAATCCAGCTTGGTATCAAATGAATCGTGGAACGGTAGATAGACGTAGATGCCTCGCCACCGCAACACGACGGATTAGACTTAGCCCATTCCATCAAAGGCATGTATCGCATCCTCGACCTTATCTCGGAGCAGGGTAGCAGTGGTCTCGGTGAGTACCTCTTCGCCGTTCGATGCACTTGTTTTCACCACTGGTCTGGAATTAGTCGATAAGATCATCATATCTCAGGACTCACTCGAGGCGTTTGTCAATAGTGTTTTCCCGGGCGCATACACCTCGATGACCAAAGTCGACTTCAAGGCTCTGGACAATCACGTCATCAAACCTGTGGGCATCTATGGAAGCAAAGAGGAAATCATCCGATTTTTATTGGAACTTGCTGTCATTGATGAAACCATGCACGTCATCCGCTAGCATTGTTCCCTCAGATACTAATACGTCGCATTGACAGTGCAGTGCAGCTTCTCGTTGATCCAGAAGCACTTGTACACACGCAACCGATCCTCCGCTCCGGCTTGTACATCGTCACAACGCCAGAGCAAGCAGGAGGAGTTCATCAGATATTCGTCTTATACTGGCCTGAACAAACGACTTGGGACGATTCTGCAATGCCTTCCGTGCATCGCAATCGCATCACCTTTATGAGGTTCGTTTACGTTGACACGATTCGACGTGACTGAGGCTCATACACATCTCTCACAGGTACTTGACAAAGATATGTGACCAGATCGTGTCTTTGATATGCTCTGAACACGCACGAACTATCCTTTGGAGCGAGGAGGATAACGAAGACGCGGTCATGCTCGAAGTTGTCCACGACGAGTCAGACCGGATGTTCGCATTTGAGGTCGCACAAACCAACGAACAAGAAGAGTCAGTTCCTTTCCGCAATAGGTTCAAGGTGAGTTCATCTTGGTTGTGACTGATGTTCACGTTGACAAGATTGGTATTTGCTGCTCACCTTTAGATTGTTTCTCAGGCTATCACGCTTCCAGAGTCACCCGCAGAAGAACTGACTCTGACGAGACACGCGCCAGTTCTACTATCTGGGGAAACGGCGCAGAGGTTCATGACTGTAGAACATCGAGAGACGAGAGTTATGCAGGATCACTTGAAAGAGCATCAAATGGCGACCGCGCAACTCGGGACACATTTGTGAGTGTACCTCTACTTGAAAGAGTTCGTGTCCTCTGATTCCCGTTTGATAGGAATTCTGACTGTCTCCGCCTGAGTGAGCAGTTGGACGAGGAGGCTGTAGGCATCTTGGTTGACTCCGAGCTTGGGAAGCGCTATCCCCAGGAATGCAGGCACTGGAAGCCCGCACGATACGTAGGGTCAAGAGGCAGGGTGACCGCGCACAACTGTCTGATAGACTGTCATGCCGAAGTCTGGACCCATTTCCCGGTCTTGCCCGCGGTTCAACGCGAAACAATCTCGTCAACGCTGCGGGGCACGCGGACCCTCTCTTTTGTAACAGACAGTGATCACCAGCGGTATGCACCGCATTTTTCAGACATGATTCTCTCATTTGAGAAGACAACGAAGAAACCGACGGGGGATGTACTTAAGTCAGTTCAAGTCTCAGCGGCGTCGTTCGGCGTCTTCGCTGCCGAGTTGTGTGGTAGCGGGGGCCGTCGTCCCTGGAATGTCTCGGCTTACCGCGCGGGCGAATGGCTTGTCGAATTTCTGTGCTTAATCCCGATCCATCTCGCGCTGGCAACGGACAACCGCTTCGTACCGCTCAAGGATGGAGTGTATTCGCCCGACCTGGAGAGGGTGTTGTTGGGCGCGGACGTGAATCGTATCGTGGACAACCTCTCGTTTGGGTGGTACGAGTCTTTGTTCCAGTCGTATATGGTTTCCAAGGTGCGTATTGCCACTGTCGTCAATGCAAGATTCGCCTACTCAGAGTGTCGATGACAGCCCGTCAAGGTGGTGTCCTCGATGGGGGAGCAGTCGGTCGGGAAGAGTTTTGCGTTGAATCATCTTGTCGATACGTCGTTTACTGGCTCGGTGATGCGGACGACGGAAGGGGTGTGGATGTCAGTCACACCGACCAAGGACGCATTGATCGTTGCGCTCGATTTCGAAGGTTAGTCCTTACTGTCTCTTGGCTTACTCCATTTTTCCATTGCTCTTTGTTCCCAGGCATACACAGTATTGAAAGGTCTGCTCAAGAGGACACCTTGCTGGTTTTATTCAGTACTGCCATCTCCAACTTGGTAAGTAGGAGTAACACTCATGGGAGCGATGCTGACGAACACCGTTCCGCGTCGCAGGTGTTGTTCCGCTACAACTTTGCACTTGGTCGGACATTACGGGACTCTTTCAGTCCTTCCAGTCGAGCTCGATGATGCTGGATCCCAAGGCGAACCCGTCATTATTTCAGTCGATGCTGGTCAATATCATTAAGGTACGTCTACTGCGAACGGACTACCGTCTCAGCTGTGTCGAAGGACTCGTCTGAGGCGCATTTTTATCTCTGTTTAGGATGTCGTCGACGCCGACAAGGCTGAAATCGCCAAAGAGTGTGACAATTGCTTGTTTTTTCACCGCGCTGTTCATGGACGTTGTTCATTGCCAGATTTTCCCTCAAGTTCCAACGGATCGTACAAGACGAACAGGAAGCAAATTTCATTTCTCGACTCCATGCCGGGAAGTTCAACACCATTCTTTGGTAAGGATCAAGGAAACTTGGTATTTGATGCGATGTTCATGATTCGCCACCCCCCAAACAGGCCAGTCATCGAGTCAAATGAGTTCTACAAGTTATTTCCTGCGTTAAAGCGGCAGTTGGATAAGCAGGTGGTCACGCACCAATCGGCAGGAGAATTTTTGCACTTGATGAAGACGCTGATGGCCAAATTGAAGGTAAGGGTGACTTCTCTGAATGGAATGATATCGTAGCTCATGGGAGAACGTGTTCAAGGCGAACGATTGGAGTGCCATGTCACGTAAGTGCACATGTCCCTTGCTCACTTGGGTTGTGTTAACGAGTTTGGCATTCAGAAACTATGGCATCTCATCGCGCACAGTTGATTTCGACGCTCCTGACTAATGCGCTTGCCTTTGGATATGTGGAGATTGACCCAAAACACGAGCCTCTCAAGGTCAAGTTACTCCTGTCATACTGGCTGCAATGCTGACCTCGTCGGTGTAGAACCTGGATACAGACACGCCAGTCGACCTGCCGGATACACCTCACCAACTCTTCGTTGGCGGTGGCAGCAGCGGTGATCAGTCTGTGTCTCGCGAACGCATGCTTACGGCCCTTCTCACGGCTTGGGATGGCCATGTATCGCGCCAATACATCACCGAAGAGGAATGGATTGCGGGACTGACACAGCACCTGGACAACATCGTGAATCTGCGGATTACCCACGTACGCGAATGGCTGGACCAGAACATGTCGCGATTCCAGGCAGCCGCTGCTGGAGGCGGGAACCACGCGAGCATCGACGAATTGAAACGTCACTTTGAGAATTGCATCGTGGACTTGCGGGGTAACGTCCAGCTGTGTGGGATGAGATGCGAGAAATGTCAGCTGCGGTGTGTCAAGAGTCGGGTGCACGAATGCACACATGACTGTCAGTCTGATCATTTGTGCGTGCACGAGTGCGATTTCTGTTTGGCGTTGGGGATGGAAGAGCATTGGGCCTGCACAATGAGGTGCGTGGTATACGAATGGGGCTGTCGGATGTCAGATGTTAAACATGTTGTAACAGCGCGGGTCATGCGGGGAAGCATGTGTATGAGTTTGATGCTTTGAATGAGCACACAGTACCTTACGTTGCTTTTCAGATGTATCGCGGACCAGCATGTGTGCGGGAAACGGTGCAAATACTCTGGAAGACGTGGATGTCAGGATGTATGCACAAAGGTATGTGCTATCATTTAAGGTGTCGATCTGACTCTGACTCTGACAAGGTGATTGATCACGTTGACGAGGAGCATCTCTGTGTGGCTCCAGTCCACGCTTGTGGGAAGGTGAGCATCTACCGTTCGTAGTAACAACTATGCACGTCTTTCTGAGTGATATGCTTTCTGTAGCCGTGTGATCTATCTGACGTTCAATTAATCGATGGGAGCAATTATTCTTGTCCTGGGACGTGCCAAATTCCAAGGTGACTCTTTTTCTCTTGGTGATACTATTATTTCCTCCGCTCATGTATGTTCGAAGCGACGTTGAGCATACCGTGCATCAATGCGATGCTCGGTACTGTTCTATTCAATGCCAGTTGTGCAAACGGCTGTGCGCAAACCAAGACCATATGCATGGTCTCCACTCTGGTGCGATACATCTTTGTGGGTGCGTATTCCATGGAAAGTGTGGTGGCAATTGTCTCTGACCGATGAGCCAGACAAGAGCATCTGTGTACTGCCATCTGTGCCGCTCCAGGTATATGTGGAACTGCACCTCACTCCATCGCGGCGACGTTTACGGGCAGGAACGAAACCTTTCAGTATACCAAGGTATGGTGTCAAGTCTCCAATACTTGTTTCGGCACTAATCCCTCCTACAGTATACTCAGGGTTCGTTTGGGTTTTTCTTGCTCTCTATTGTTGACTCAATCATGATGCTGAACTGACATGTCAGTCGTGAAACGGTTAAAATGCATACAGTCAATTCCACCTGGCGTTTCACAGCACAAAGGACCTCACATTCACAGCCTAGATAAGAAGGTTGTTCATTTTTGCGAAACAAAGTATGCCTATCAGGCGTTCCGTACAAACCTCTTTTTCTGACAGTCTTTTAGATGTAAAAGTTGTGGTTACTTTTGCACGTTACCTCTCGGTGAGTTAAGGTGCAGACCTTCGATTCTGGCACGTTCTAATGACTCTTGAAGGCCATACTCAACAAGAGCATGAAACACGCCATGGATCCATGTCACGTACCCGCTGGACCGTGGATGGACCGGACGACGTACCGCTGGAAATTGAGGGGCGCGAATTCTCTGCTAATGACGAGGGTGCACCGATGATGTGTAACCTTGTTTGCTCGGCGATGGGTAGGCACGTTCACATTGACTACTGTCGCGCGGACGACGCGGCGCCGTGTGCTGGCAATGAAGAACTGGAGCACTTGACGAGGAGGATACAGCCTAATCCCAACCGACCAAAAGACTTGCTCACGCACGGTCTGTTCTGGAAACGGAGTGGTGAGTGACCTTTGGATGCATTCGCATTGGCCGGTGATCTAACTAAGCTCTCCCTCGACAGGTTTCAAGGACCCGTATTCGAGGGAAGAGCAGATCAACTTTAGAAAATGGTACGTTTTCGTTTGGGAACTTTTTGGCAGTGTTTGACAATTGAGCGCCAGCGATGCTATGTGTGGAGGTATGCGAGACTTCAATTTTGCTACCTAGCGGCTACCTGACGGACATGATCAATAGGTCTCGAACACACAGCCGCCGGGGGCGGTGCGGCGATACCGTCTTACTGTGTCCTTCCCCTTTTCCATGCGCCGTTGAGTGCCAATACCGCACCCGCAGGAGTGGGTTACATTTCGAATGATGGTCATCAATTTTCATGCAGGAATCCCGCCGTAATGCAGCAAGCCTTCCATGTGTGAGTTTTCCGCATGCGCGCGATTTGCAGCGGAAATTGATTTGGTTTGGTTCCCAAAGGATCTTCGTGGCCGACCAGTAAGTTGCTCTCAGTCTCATCTATGGTTGGTTCACCATCCCGTATGAATAGTTCTAGCTCCATGACAAGAAATGATCGAAAACCGCTTCCTAATACACCGGCAACTGCTCGAATCAGTGCCCGCGCAAATAATCGATATGGCGCTGTGCTCTCGTCTCTGCATGGTTTCTGGACAGCACGTGCAGCGGCGATTGCGGATTCGAATGCTGCGCGACGGGATGCATATAGTGTCATCTTGTTTGACGGTGGTGTTGAAACCCCAATCGTGAATGACTTTATAAGCACATCAGATCAGATGTTGGACACGCTCCTTGGTTTTGGTACAGGTTATGGCACCGAGTTTACTGTCGCGATTCGACATGCTCAAACAGTCATGGAACGACACTGGAGCACCGAAAGGTGAGCGTTGCGCCCTTTTTATCCCCCTTCCTTTAACAGCGGCACTCCATTGGCAAAGATTCCCGGTCATCATCTTCCTTTCTGATGGCGAATCAACGATCGACGACACCGTCATGCAAGACCTGTGCCGCACGGCCGTCCGACTTGGGTAAAATTGTCTGTTACACACTCTATCTCCAGCTAACACGTCCTTTCTCTTGTACAACGCAGTAAACCGGTATCGTTTCATTCGGTGTCATTTGGCCCCGATGGGTCTGCTTGGTACCTGCGTCGCATGGCTGAGATCGCGCGAGAAGTGCAGAACAATGCGCCGCGGGATCCACTCGTGCCAGCAGCTGCGACTATCTTTTCATCGTATACGCAAGCGCTCAATACGGTAGGTGTTCATCCCTCGTGGTATCGATGCTATATGTATACTAACCGTACACTAATTATGCTAGGTCCAACTCGCGGAGACGTTCCTAGGTATCGCGGAGTCGTTGCGAAAGCCCAGAGGGGCACTGATGCACTGAAGCTGCCGGTCGTTTGTCGTATTTTGAAGTCTATGATGAAGTATGTCTCGCTAGTAAAATGTTCAGAAGGTGAACCACAATGACTGCTAGCGAGAACGACAACTTGGAAGTCAAACCTGAGAGTCGGCATACCTCGGTCTGCATGCCAAATGTGATACGATGCGATTTCGTCGTCTGAGTCTCGTATAGACGAAAACGCTGCAGTGCTCGTTGGCGCCAATTCAACGTGGTGCACGGGTATGTTCATCCAACCTTGGTACAATGGTAGGGACAAGGTTTTACCCTGCTACTTCGGCGTGATTAGGCCCTTGATTTTCAGATCAGAAGATCGACTTATAATAAACATTCAACATCACCCACAACGCTCCGACGATGAGGTGGCCTCGTCCCAGTGATGTACGTCCCCCGTACTGCCCACCCAACTGTTCACGCCTGACGAGTCCCTCAAGTCATCGGCACCGGCGCTATTTCACATTGTTTCATCGACCGCATAAGATGGCACCCCGCTGCTACTTCTTAGGAACAGTATCGATGAGCACCTGCTTCAACCCTTCCCCAACCACAAGCCCATCTCCCAAGAAATGATGAAACTTGCGTTGTACGCCATGGGCGCCACTGATGACACGCTTCTCGAGTAACTTCGAGATCTACAACGAGCTATGCGAGGAGATGATTGTTCAATCACCAAGTGGTAAACTGGCTGTACAGGGAGTGAGTGATTTCATTATTGTTGTCTGTGCAACCGTTAGCTGTGCTTTAGGTGAAACCATGCATTGACGACCCAGATGGCCAATATTACAAGATCCCGAACTCGACGCTCGCCATCCGCATCTGGGATGGACGCTTGGCGGAATATGGATCCTACTGTCTTGACATGCTTGACGTTGAAAAGCGGATCCCCTGTAACACTCCAGAGAGTCATACTATGTGCAGTGAGGCCTACCCTGGTCGCCATGATGGACCTCGGCTCGTATCATGGGAGGCAGCCTCCGAGGTGACAGACATTTCACGAGGCGAAGAGAGGCACGGTGTGCCGGGAAGGTCGTATGTTGTGCTTCAAGTTAGGCATCCAAACGAAACTCTCTCCCATTTCCAGGCTCCCCTGAGAGCATCATCAGCTCCGAGTCCAGGCATCGCGCAGCCTCAGAATACTATCCTCGTGTAACATATTTTGTTTTTGAAAGCTAATCGTCTCAGTCGTATATATCTGTATTTTGCTGGATGTACTTCGTCCAGCTGGTACGCTACGTACTTCAAAGCTTCACGGTCTCAATTACGCTTCAATCTCGACAACCCAGTTCCAATCCTCCAGGCCAGTATCGACTGTCAGCCCATTACCTTAGCTCAATGCAGCCTTCATGACACCATTTCTATTGTCTCGTTCTTTGGGTTGCTCAGCGGTACAGCTGCCTTGTCACCCAATTTGTCTGGCCAGGTCCCTTCAGGCGCAGGCCACTAGTTCCTCTGTTCTGACTCTACCCCAACGCGTCCTGACGCGTTCTACAGCCTTTTCGACCTGTTCCTAGCATCTCCGTCGAGGGTAGATACTCAAGACGCGCCTATGTTGCTGCTTGTGTACCTCACCCTCTTTCGAGCTAGGGTCGTTTAGCTCGTGTTATGGCCTCGTCAAATGGTGGAGTGAGGCTTAGGCAGTAATACTTTGCACCTTCACAGTAGAAATGACTCGAGCCGCTACGCCTCTCTCGGCCGTGTAAATTGTCACACCCACGTGACGACTGTCACGATGAACTCACCGCGACTCGATTGACTCTTCGCATCAGCGACTCAAGATGCAGGCAGGGCAAACACCAATCTTTGTGATGAGTGCGCGACTGAATTCTCTTTCGTCCTATGCGCTAATCGACTCGCTCAACCAGACACTGCGCCCGAAAGGCAGTCGGGCAGAAAAGCTCAGATTTCGAACATCACCGCAGCCAAGGTTCGGCAAACCAACCCTCTTAATCACGGAATCTTCTCAATCCATGCGCCTTAGACTATTGCTGATGTGATCCGCACATGTTTGGGCCCCAAAGCCATGCTGAAAATGATCCTAGATCCCATGGGCGGCATCCTGTACGTTCATCATTTCTCATCGTCCTCGTTCGCGTCCTTCTTACGTTTTCAGACTTACCAACGACGGCAACGCCATTCTGCGCGAGATCGACGTTGCTCACCCTGCTGCCAAGAACATGATCGAACTCAGTCGGACTCAGGATGAAGAATGCGGCGATGGAACGACGAGCGTGATCATCCTAGGTATCGTTCAACCCCGTGGGTTTGCAGAAACACCCTAATATCTCTCTAGCTGGAGAAATCCTCGCGCAATCTCTCACTCAACTTGAGCGCGACATTCATCCCGTCGTCATCATCTCAGCATACAACAAGGCTCTCAAGGAATCCCTAGAAATTATAAACAAGATATCAATCCCCATCAACACGTCGTCCGACGAAGAGATGCTCTCCCTCATCAAAACGTCCATCGGAACCAAGTTCGTTGCTCGCTGGTCCGACCTCATGTGTCGTCTCGCCCTTCAAGCCGTCCGCACCGTCGCATCGGAAGAAAATGGACACAAAACCGTCGACATCAAACGGTACGCACGCGTAGAAAAGATCCCCGGCGGTTCGATCGAAGAATCGCGCGTCTTGGATGGCGTTCTCCTAAACAAGGACATCACTCACCCCAACATGCGCCGGAGAATACAACATCCGCGCATCATACTGCTAGACTGCCCACTGGAATACAAAAAGGGAGAAAGTCAGACGAACATGGAGTTTTCCAAGGAGAGTGACTGGGCTCGTGCGCAAGAAATCGAAGAAGAACAAGTCATCGCACAATGCAAGCGCATACTCGAGTTCAAGCCCGACCTTGTCATCACCGAAAAGGGTATCTCAGGTTGGCCCATCCTTGCGAAACCACAAGCTATCCCTCACAACTTGTTGTAGATACTGCCCAATATGTCTTTGAGCGTGCCAACGTTTCCGCTATTCGACGTGTCCGCAAGTCTGATAACAACCGGATCGCGCTGGCCGTTGGCGCCACCATCGTCAACCGAGTCGAAGACCTTCGAGAATCTGACGTAGGCACAGAATGCGGACTCTTCCACATCGAAAAGATTGGAGACGAGTGCGTACCTCTTGCTCATCAAGTATCGCTCTCGACTTACTCTTTACTCTATTCCAGGTACTTTACCTTTTTGACCGCCTGCACGAATCCCAAAGCATGCACCATTCTTCTCCGCGGGCCCTCAAAAGACATCCTCAACGAAATAGATCGTAACCTCGCCGACGCCCTCTCCGTCGCGCGCAATGTCTACTTCAACCCTATCCTCGCACCCGGCGGTGGTGCGACAGAAATGGCCATCAGCGTCGGCCTTCACGCAAAAGCCAGAAGCGTGACCGGCGTTGAAGGATGGCCGTTCAGAGCCGTCGCAGACGCAATGGAGGTCATCCCCCGAACGCTCGTCCAGAACAGTGGCGGCAACGCCATTCGCGTACTGACAGAGCTGAGAGCCAAGCACGCGAATGGGGAACACTCGTGGGGCGTGGATGGTGAGACGGGCAAGATCGTAGACATGAAGTCGTACGGGCTGTATGAGAGCGCGAGCGTCAAGGTGTGTCGCTTTGGAGGCACCTTTTTGTCGTTGCTGTTCTGACAACCGGTCCAGATCCAGATCCTCAAGACGGCGATCGAGGTTTGTGTCTCGCGATCCGCTGCATATATAGAACTTATACCTTTCTTCAGGCGGCCCGCATGCTGCTCCGCGTCGACGATGTCGTGCAAGCTACGCGCAAAGAAAAGGAGCAACATGGCCCCCCACCGGAAGAGATGGCTGAATGAAAACCGGCCCCAGACACAATGTGTTTTTGTAGGTGCCGCATCCATGAATATTACAATAACGACCACTTCAACAAGCCTCTAATAAACACCGATCACGCTACACGTTTACCTAACAGCTTACTCCCATAGCACCTGAGATCAGCATTTGATGAAATTACCAACGATCATGCTCGGAATCCCCCACTTGTCTCGCCTGATGGTAAACGAAAAACAGCAGTTGATGAAGCCTTCTTCGCTTGGGGTGTCCTCGTCTTCCATCTTCTTTCGGTCGGACGAGGTATTAATCAAGGGTTTATATCGCAAAACGCAAGAAGTGAGCACTGCTTTCTGGGTGGAATCGAACGCGACGTGACCGTATTTCTGTTGAAATGAGACGCGCTGCACAACACGTCGTTGAGAGTGACGCACCTCCCAATAATTGACAGCGGACTCTTCTGCCATTAGTTCGTATATGCAAAGGCGGCCCTGTAAATCGTTTATGAGAAGAAGTCGTGGACGGAAATGATGAGACTCACGTCGCGCATCATGTACCCGTCTACGCCGACCAACTCGCTGAATTCGCGGTTTCCCTTGTATATTTCCCCTGTTCGGCGCCAAAGGCAGGCGGGTACGCCCATGGCTGAAAAGACACGGTCGTAATCGAGCAACAGACGCTCAAATGCCTCCTCGATAAAGACCAAGTCCTATGAAACAAGGAGTTGGACAAAGTGTTATAATTTGAACGGTTTTACTGACGATGTCCCGGAGAGACTGCGCGACAGCCTGTGCAAAGTAATGTGAGATGGCAACTCTCATCTCTGCCAGCCTACTTACTCTGAACTTTGGTCGGAGAACAGACAATGGCTGGAGAATCTGCTGTTTCGATTGTCGCGAAACGCTAAGGTGAGAAGTTCATAAGACGGCGCTCCGTCGGCCGAACAAACCGACGACTCACTTGCGGTCCATCCATCTCGAAAGGCGGGCATAGCCCTTGACGTAGTCGTACGGCTTCAACAAGCCCGCTTCGTACTTGCTTCTAATGACGCGGTTCAACCGTTCGTCTCTTGAGCCAGACTCTTGGTCCGCCGCGGTCAAGAGGAACTTCTCCGTTTTAGTCGCCGACGGGAGCAACGGGGGTGCAGGCTCCTCTGGCGCTGCGTGCGGTTCGGCGGTGGCACCCCTCGAGGGTTCGGTCGCTGATGTCGGTTGAGTGACGTACGTACTTGCGATGTTGTCTGCTGCAGCTGGGTCAGGGAAGGTTGGCGCCGACATGAGCGATGGCGTCACGGTCTGAGGCGAAGTAAAGAAGGAGCCATCGTCGAGCGTATCCAAAAAGTCGCTAATAGCCGCTCTCGTCAACAAAGTCGTCTCCAGAAACACCATACAGGCACGCACGTAAGGACAGAGAACTCGTTGCCGAGGGTTTCGGGCTGGTAGAGAAATGCGTTCTGCGTCACGTTCATGGACCACGGCGAATTCGAGGGCTGAGCGTTCGCGTACACCGGTTCTGTGGAGCATGTCATCACAAACCACACTCGAAACGTCCAGGGGCACGTACGGGGTATGATCCGCGATGATTCCGCACTAACCGGTGGTGTGGTCGTCTCCTGCTTGTTCTTGGGTGGACGCTGCTCGTCGTGACACAGATGTCCTATTTCACGCTTGATGCTAGGAGACGTATCGGTCGCACGGCGTGAACAGGACCTAATGATTTAAGATCGGAGGACGTACCAGCGCTGGCATGGCCGGCCCTCGTCGCACGTCATATGGCTGCGACGACAGTAGAGACACGCGTGGTTGACTTTTCGTCTCTTAGTGGTCTTCTTCTTCTTCCCTGCCACATCGTCCTCGTGCGACTGGTCGTGGTCGAGGTCAGGCCGGCTTGCGGGCTGCGATGGCATCGTTGCGTAGGGATGCGTCGGGTAATTGGCCATGGGGGCACGACGAGCTTATTGGTCAAGCTGGACGAAGCTACTTTTCAAGGCCGAGTGTATAAAAATGGGTGCAAGTTTCAGATATGTAGCTCTCGTGATGTGATTGCACCACCTCAAACAAGCTCGGTGACAGCGTGTGCGCACGTCTGGACAGACCCCGACCACCACTGGCACACTCACACACGCTTGCCGTTCCCCCCAGCGGACAGAGTCAGGCGTGTTCCATTGTTGCGTAAACGCACAAGCCAGAGTAGCATGTCAAATTTACAAGCTCGTAACTTCGACGGGTTGCCGTGAAATAAGCGCAAAATAGAAGCAAGCAGCACAGTCACCGTGCGGCCGTTGTATGCAACACGAACGAGGACAGAGAAACCTTTGTTTGTGACACAGGACAGCTCATTCGTGTCAAGAGCCACGGGCCAAGCTTTCCCTCCGTGTACCTGGCCGGATCATCAGCTCCTGGTGTGTTGCCCCTGTTTCAGGACTGGAGGTATGGTCTGGGGTCAAACGGTCTCTCTGAACCACTGCACTGGGTCATAGGACGTACTAATCCCCATCTTGACGGTAAATTTGGCGGGTTCTTTGGGACCGCGTCTCCTGGTTTCACATTCGACATCACTCACCCCGAATTGACTGTGTTGACCACCGATATCGGTCCTGGGTGTGATGGAGGTCGACAAGGCTGTCTGAAAACTCGTGAATTATATATACCCTTCAAAATTGTCCCAGAAGGAGTCCATCGAAACCGATCAAACCGGACGTAGCGAAACGTACTACAAGGGGAATATCCCAGATATCAGCACCGTGTCCAATAACGAAGGTTTTCGGCGTTGCGGCGCTGTTGAACTGACGCGATCATGGCTTGCTCTGTTTATTTCGAGTTGTCATCATTGACGGAAGGCACATTCTCGGTGACGTTGCATAGGTTTCTCCGTCACTTCAAGTTAGGTCAATGTACACACTAGATAAGAACTCAGTAAAACCATACGGAAGCGGGAGCGCTGCCTTGAATAGGCCATTCGTACTTACCTTCGGGAGCTATTGCTACAGGTCGATTTAGATAGGCAGCAGACGACGCCCACATCGCAGAAACTATGGGGACCAAGAAGCGGAAGAACGCACAGTATCCAGTTCCCATCCCCGTGGATTAACCGCCCACAGTCTGGTGGCCAACACAGCGGACAGATATCTTCGGACCATGTAAGCGGATTGATTATGTGCGGACTTACCTTAAGTGCCTAGTTGGATACCGTCTGCTTAAAGGAAGGTGTACCCCACAAGTCCTCGAAACCCGCCATCACCGCCAGCGCCCGGTGGATACATCAGATCGACATGTGAGGACACTTTCATGCCGGTTGCATTCCACTCAACTGTTGGGTAACTGACAACTCCTCGGCCATAGGACTTAAGGTCAGGAATATGACTTTCAAGGATCAGCCTCATGTTACCCCGAATAGTGACCAGGCCTATACAGCCTCCGCACCTTAAGTGGGGAAACGCGTCAGCGTTTTGGAAAAGAATAGGGAGATCGATGTACTCTCCGAACCTTAACTGTATGGGTTTCCCAAGGAACCGTCAGTGATTCTTTTGCGGAATAGCTTGACTTCATTGCGGTACGCGTCAACGACATGGGCGTGTGAGACAGAACCACACCGGTATACATATCCGACACTGAAACCTGGTGGTTGTCAGGCACCCGGATGGAATGGTCCTTAAGGAATGATGCTTACCTCCGGGAATCTCTCCCACTTGATCTTCGCGCCGGGAATTAACGGATAAATTCAGGGCCGAACGAAACTGAGATGGCCACACAAAACATCGTATATGCCGTAGCGTCTACGGCATTTTCCGAGTTCTTGACAGAGGACGGAGAGTCAGCAACAAGACTCGTGAAAGCGATCAGAATGTGTACCACGAAGGGATGATTCCAGTTCCTCGATCAGGTTGGAATACTTAGGGGCGCTACGACCACCAAACGGCACGAGTTCGCTCTGTACTGTGCCAGATGCGCAATTTCCTCCTTCGATGTGTGGCAATATCACCATCGCGACCCTCCGAACGTCGTTCGCAGAAGTCGTCTCAGATGGCCTTTCCACGATCGTCGACACTCACCTAAAGACCCGCTGAAAAGAGATGAGAGAACGTTGAGGAGCGTGATTTATGGGACCACGGATACAGATCAAGATTGCTTACTGGTAGCCGGATCCCGAACGAAGCCTAAGGTTATGCCAGTGGTCAATAGCTTTACGACAGAACCAACTCGAACCCTGCAATGCACGGGAATTCAGTGAAAGAGTCGAATTAGACCGTATGATCTCGTGGAGCCTCTTAAACCAGGTAGTACACAGCCTATTGCTCAACTTTTTTGAGATGCGCAATTTTCGAGCGCACAAAAACACATGGTCTAGTAACGGCCATCTGCGGAATCATGCGCGAGATAGCGAGAATAAGATAGATCGGGTACCGGTACGTTGGGTACCCATGGAAACCCCAAAAGCAAGTTTGGGACGCTCGCGGGACACCGTTGGGCCAAGACCTTAATTCAGAAGGAATGAAACGGGAACCGAATTCGGATGCACACGCCCCCCGCCCGACATCTCACCGGAACTACCCACGGTGCGGTCACAAAAGTAGAGCAGGTTGTGCCAAATGCATTTATATCGTCCCCCATCACGCCTTGAGCTTGTGCCAACACATGTCAAGCAACCTCTTGGCACCAACGATGTCCACAACAGCCAACGCCGGGGTTGCGATCCTCGGAAGCGGTCTCTTTGCCAGAGAAGGTGGGTAAAACAAATGTGCATCTCTCAACACGTTCTCTCCAAACATTCACACCATCGCGGTTGAGTTGACAGCGCATCTGCCCGCTCTCAAAGCCCTCGGATCTCTCGCACCAAATCTAAGGGCGGTCTATTCACGATCAGAGAAGAGTGCGAACGCGCTGGCGGACGACGCAACGGATCTCCTTCACTATAGGCCGGACGTCTACCATGACGGTGACCCATCAGCGAATCTTGACGCTCTGTTCGACAGACTCGATATTTCTATCGTTATCGTAGTGTTGCCCATCACTGTACAGCCCGGCATCGTCCTTAAGGCATTGGCAGCTGGAAAACACGTTCTCAGTGAAAAGCCAGTGGCGCCAGACGTAGCCTCAGGATTGAAACTGATCGCAACTTACGAGGCAGAATACAAGCCCAAGGGGTTGGTCTGGAGGGTCGCAGAGAACTGGGAAGTTGAACCAGGATACATCGTTGCAGCGCACGCGCTCCGTGCTGGAAAGATCGGGAAGGTGATCTTCTTCAGCTTGCGAGGCGTCTATTACATCGATCAAGAGTCAAAGTGGTACAAAACACCTTGGCGCACGGTTCCGGAAGTAAGTCGTTGCAATCCGCTTTCTAACGGTAACCTGTGACCAATGAGAATGTTCCAAAGTATCAAGGCGGATTCTTGGTGAGTCTGGTTGGAGGCGTTACCTCTAGTGGATACTCGAGTTGATCTGAGATCCCCATTGCATGTTAGCTCGATGGAGGTGTTGTATGTGCATTCGCTCGCTCGCGACAATGTCTGACTTCAGTCCGCAGCACTCAGCGGCTGCATTACGTGTCATTCTTCCCAGCGCCATGACGTTTCTATCAGGGTTCGCCTCGTTGAGCGTGAAGTGGCTCGCACCTCAAGACACAATCAGTGCCATCGTCAAGTGCGCAGATGGCACGCACGGTGTCTTTGAATTGAGCGTCGCCGCGCCCACGCAAACGCGCTCGTCCGCTGGCAATGGCATAGTCGTCACAGGCACTGACGGACATCTCACCGTCACCCAAACCAGAGTGAGGGATCCAATAACAGGGGACGAAAGGCCTGTCTTCCGCATTACCATCAAGTCCGTAACTCGGGACGCGGATGGAAAAGCCAGTCCCGAGAGGGAAGAAGTGATCGATGAACCCGTCAGGGGTGTCGAAGTAGAGTTGGCGGGCTTCTTTGCAGCGGCACTGGAAGGAAAGGAGGACGGATTGGGTAATCCCCGGGGTGCCCTCCGAGATGTGGCGATTATTGAGGCGTCGTTGAAGAGCGATGGAAGGTTGATTGATCTGGAGAAACTCGTTGCTCCAGTCTGAGAAGGAAACTGTAGACAGGCACTCGGGTATGTTGATCAGAACAAAGGATGTTCTTAACTGAATAGTACAGTTGATGGAGATCCTCGGATAAGCGTTGACAAAATTACGACTGGATATTAACGCGGCTGTGGCATGGAATGACATGTACTTGCAAGATACGGGACAAGAGTCTCGGGGAGCAGGAGGAACAGGCTATCATCGTGCATCACAATGGGATAGGAGTGGAGGCGAAAATTTCAAGTTGTTTGGAAGACGGAGCCGGAGGTCGATGAAGATTCTGTATATTGTACCTGAAGAGAGACCGCACTCCACAAGATACTCTGGGGTGACGCCCCAACCAAGCAGATCCAATACGAGCGACTTTGCTCTATCCAGGTCCTCCTCCGTCACTGACGAAATATATGCTTGAGCAGCCGAGAAAAACTAGTAATGAAGGCGGGAACTGCATACTAGGTTCAACTGCGGGGCCAAGACTTGCAGCGGGGTTTCCGGTAGCGGAAGCCGGTGGTATCGAAGCCCTGACTTGGTTGGACGAGGGTGGTAGCTGTGGTTCATGCCTCGATTGTCGTGGCGAACGCTGTGACGAGATCCGTCCCTCCATGATTTCACCGTCTTCCGACGACTCGCTCTTGGAGATGACGGGACGTGTGCAAATTTGCAAGGTCTCGTCGTTGGATTCGCCACCGGCGTTGGGAGATGGCAGTTCTTGATGGTCCTCCGCCGACATGCAGGTTCTTCGTTCAACGAGTTGGGGGCTGGTAGCGGTGCGTGGGACTCAGTAGGAAGGATTCTGTTCCTCGTCACGAGTACAAAGCAACTTACCACTTTTCCACCTTGTTTACATGGGACTGAAACCGTTCCGACAGTTGGCATGTCCAAAGACGCGATGTGCGAGGCAGTGTCGGAGTGAGCCAAGTGTAAGCGTGGCTTTCAACTCATTTCCCTCCCAGCGTGCCGTCCGAGCTGACCTCAACCAGCCTTGGACGCTTAGCCTTCGCCGCCGCTGGCCATGAATATACGCTCCAGCATCCGTGCCTGCTGGTATTCTATCGCGCTGGGATGTTCCAAGCGTTTTACTACAGTGACTTGACCTTGCAATCGTTGGTGTATGCTCAGAGCTCTGCCAGCAGCAAGCGTCATGTACCTAGGGAGCGTAAGGTGGACAGGTTCCTGGCGATCTCGATTCCGTCCAAGTAGTGTCTCCAATGACTGTGAGTCTCTACTTGGTTTTGTGCTAATATGTTGCTTATGGATGCTATGTCCCTCTCCTCCGACATTGACGGGGTAGGACAGGTACCCAAACAGCGTACAACGGTGTCCCGATATTCGCCTCAAGATATCAACGATAAGACTTCCGTATCATGCGCAATGTGTGGGCTCTAGCGATATCGCTCCGTCTCGCATTTATGGTTCCAATGCCCCAATCTTTCCCTCCATTTTTGGTAGAGGAGGTTGGGACAGTGGTAGAGATTCCGTTACCTCAACATCACCTTATGCGGAATCTGTCTTCATTCTATTGCCTTATTTTGTGGTTATGCGGAAAACGACGCTGGGCACGCTGGCCGGGGATCATATCTATGTTTATCTTAATCGCCACTGCGGCCCTAGAAACGGTTGCCCAGTGGTTGTGGGTTCAGAGAGGAAGATCCACTCGCCCGAAAGTGCAGCGCGTGTACGCATTACCTCCCAGCATACCGATGGAACTAAGGTCCTAATGCCAAAGAACGATCGTAATCCAAGTCCGACGTAGTACAATCCCAAAAAAAACATAACCACAACGTCAGATTCACCCAACCCAATCCTCATGTGTTCAACAACGCAACCACTTCCCAAACCATCTGATCAAAATTTTTCCCATCTCTCGCAGGCCATGCCTCCACGAACTCCCTCGCTTTCTCCAACACCAATTCCAACAGATCTGGCTCGCCTTGTAGATGTATCTTCATGTACGCCGCAACGACGACCGTCGTCCATACCTTCTTGTCGGTTCCCAGTTCATCCGCCTTTGCTAGTATCTCGTCTCCAACGAGCCGAAGAAGAAGAGAAGAGGTTGAAAACGAGCCGTCCAGGTCCATTTGTTGAAAGAGATCGTACACCTCTTGGGTGATAGGTTCCCGGTGGTTTGGGATGCTCATGGGCGCCGCGCCGTCTGGAACACTCGGATCCCGGAGGAAATCAGGGGAAGGAGCGCGGTCGCCGAGACCATGGAACCGAGGCAGGGGACTTGGGGGGCGAGAAGTCGTCCAACAGGAGCTGCAACTTGTGGATCCTTCAAGGGAACTCAGAGTGGAGAAGCTGTCAGCGCTGGAGCGAGATGAAGGGTTCCGTCGCTGCAATGGACTGGAAGTTCGTCTGCGCGTACGACCCCTGCTGCTTTCGCTCCTGTCAGAGTCTGACCATTCGAACGTGCCGGGAAGCTTTGGCCTGTGACGAGGACGAGGACGGGGTATCGTAGTTGTCGGCGTCACTGGACCGCCGAAAAGACGGAATACAGACGCAATAAAGGAGGACGCGCCGTGGACAAGATCGTCGAGGAATGTGGAGACTGCCTCAGTTGGCCTGTCCTCTTGGGTCTCCGGCTTGGTCTGCCGAAGTCTGGATCTAGCCCATGCCATACTATCACTCCCACGGCCCCTGTTTCCTCGCTGTTCATCCCCTCTTTGCACTGCCACAAACGACGTATGCTTGCTCACAAGCTGATACGTCAAACCTAGCCTGACTATCCCAGCTTTCCGCAGGTCATCCTCAGAGGCAAGGAGAGCATCGCCCGAAACTGGGGTGGGAAGAGGTCCAACTCCGTCATCCAACTCCATAATAAGCTTTCGTGCCGCCAGAGTGTGCACGACAGGAACGATCGAATGTTCGTTGGTATCACGGAACGGCCTCACTTTCGTTACATCCACAGTCCACTTTTCTGGGTCAGGAACCCCTTCCAGTTTGGCTATCAACCTAACTGTGGTCGGGATAGTCCTAAACGACGTAATCGCGAAGACCGTAAAGCGGATACCAGAGAAAATCTTTGTCAACGAATGAGGCGCTTGTCGTACAAGCGGCGGAGGTGCGAGTGCTGGGAGGCCTGCAGGGAGGTTCAGCGTTGCTGGTGATGAGTTGGCTTGCGGACTCGAGGTATCGTGTCCCCAATCGATATCAATGCGTTCTATATTCTTCGAGCGCCCAGCGTTCAACAGTCGTGCACACTTCCCACAAATGTCTTCTGCAGAAAGCGCGAAGAGATACTCTCCGTTACCCTGTCGCGCGAGCCTGGAGCATACATCGGAGGATACTCCAGTTCCGATGCCGAGAACGAAGAGACGCACTGACGCCTGGGGTGGTGAATTCCGAACGGCATTTGAAATGACAACCCAGGGGTCGAGTGTCTCGTTCGCCTAAAATGAAACGCAGTTTGTAAATCAAAGGGGTAAAAAGTTTTGCTACGCACATTGAGTTGACCGTCCGTGAGTAAAAACACAGCTACTGGGCGATCACCTCCACGAGAGTTGAATGCGGACTGAAGGGCTTGGGGAATTTCTGTCCCACCATAATCAGCGCTCATTCTTGCAACGTGTGATGTCTGCGACCACGATATTAGTGCAAAAACGATCTTAAGCAAGAGAAAGCATACCGCTTCGGCCAAGGATCCCTGGGTGCGTTCACGACTGCGCGGCCATAAGCTTGTGACTGTGGAACCAAAGCTAAAGATGTTGAATGTAGTTTGCGTAGTAGGTAGGAGGTGAAGCAGCATAGTCAAGGTTCGCTTGGCGGTCTCAATTGAGGCACCGCCCATACTGCCGGATCTATCAATGACGAAAATATATTCCTGTGAAGGAACCTTAGCGGAAGCGAACTTGGGAACGAAGGTCAGTTGCATTGCAATGGTAGAACCGTCCCCGTCCCAATCTCTCCTTGCGCCAAGCACCTCGGCAAAGCATCTGGGCTTATCCAATCCCTCGGCGTGTATGGTGATTACGAAGTCACTGTTCAAGAATTCGGATGACTTCCAGACGGTAGACATACGCCGCTGTGATCTTTGATTAGAACGTCCCTTATAGCGTCGGAGTGCGATGGAATGTGTAGGGCTACGGATCTCGTGTATGACGTCACTTGTTTGGATGTCGACGGTGATATAAACCCGGGTGCGAGAATCGGCAGCAGAAGCATCGTGCATTGCGGCAGGTGGCGTCCCATAACGCTCCGCAATATACATTGGGAGCTGCAGTCGCACGTGGTCCCGCAGGCCTTCATCCAAGAGATCCATCACGAACTACATGGAGTCGAGAGTTATTCGGACGGAACGAAATTTAGATCAAACACGCACTGTCAGATGGGCCGTTACCCTCGTGGTGGCAGGAACAGAGCCGATTGAGATCGTGAATACTACGAAGCGAAGAAAGCGTTTACACTTGCGTCTATGTATCATAAGATTGATAGGGCTTACTGTCGTCGGTGACCCTTTCAACGAGCGCCGCCGTCTTCCCTTGCTCTACCGCGCGAGTGAAATCGAGCGCAGCCTCTCCCTTTTCCTTTACCTCCCCCACAACGATCGATCCGTCTTCCAGCTCGAGATCAAACGCACAGACCGCAGAATTTGCGGGGAGTGGGAAGACATACTTTGCCCTTGCCGTGGGCTCACTCGAGGGATTATAAAACGTTTGTGTGAGAACTATGCGAGAAGACACTATATCATAGCCGTAAGCGTCCCAGAATCAGTAGATAAGTTCTCGAGATACAACGTACCATCTACTACCCATGCATTCACCCTTACTTCTTCCAGTGGAAGATATTCGATCGTTGTTTGTCCGTGTGGCTGGTGGGCAATGCCCGCATGAGTTGAAGCCATGCGAGCTACAGTGGAAAGAAGAGATCGAAGACTGCTGTGCGGAAGCCCGCCCACTTTTATCTCAAATCGTTAGTTGTGGCGGCTGATGGGTCCGGCGCCTCGCGGCGAGTCACGACGTCCGAATATGGGAGGCCGAGCGCATCGGTTGGGCGCGTGACCACTGGAAGAAGGTGTATCCTATGAATCATAATCTCGAGAACCTGATTGGGCCAGCACGTACCCATTTTCTTTCCCAAAGTTTGCATTGTGGCCTATCTCCAGAGGAATCCTTCCTTGAGAGTCCTATCGAGACTCGAGAGTCCCAGGGTGACCGAACACGTGCCGTTGATGAGTCTTGCCGAATTCCTATCGGTGCGAAGGAGAGGGAAAGACGGTCCAGTCCAGAGCAATCGAGTGGCAAACACGCGCAATCCATCGCTTCGATAAGTTCGCACGATAAGTTCGCAATAGACGCTACCGTGACGGCACAGGTCGGGATGTCATGGACGATTGGGGAATCTACTACCCTTGGCAAATGAGTGAGCGAATACATTCTTATGACATGGCGATAACAGTATACACGATCGAATGATGGCAGTGCACGATGATGACATACGATCGATAAACCCGAGTGTCCCCGAATGCCGCCAGTGCTCTCTTGTACCTCTTTCTTGTCCTCAACAATACAAACGCTAGAAGACCGAGGATGTTTCACAAACTCCTCTGCTGTTTTCTCGGCAATATTTCCTTGGTGGTTTGGGTTGGGTGAGCGTCGTCTGTCTCTGGTAATCTCTCCGCAGTAGTCAGAGAAGACTGAACTCTTGCATAGTCTCCCGTTCGCCCGCGGTCACCACATTCCTCATCAATTGTCTCTCCTCGGCCATCTTTAGAGAACCATGGCCCTTTGACTCCACCTCCGAGTTCGAGTTCGCCTTCTGCCTCCTCGACAACCCCACCTGGGCGACGGGCAAGGGCTGAGTGCCATCCGGTTGCCAGCGTGAGGAGGAGCTGGTCTCGGACATCTGGAGTCTCCTCGCTTAGCACATAGGGCGGCGCCATTGACTCGGTTTGATTGAGTTCAGCAAGACCGGGCGCAAAATGGGCCGACTCGCGACGGATGGATAGATTCCGCGAACCTCTCACCAGAGGTGGCTCGTCGACCTAGATATCAGGTTTCGATTCATCAACTTCGACAATATCTGTCCACTGAATTCGAATCCACACCTGCACCACTATGTCCTGACGAACAAAAATTTGGCTTGGCTTGTTGGGCAGAATACGTGCTGCTCCAATGTCCTGGGAAACGACTTTCATTTGGTTTTGGTCACCCAAACGGCTGGATTTTTCGCTCGTGGGGGACGTTGGCGTATGCCAAGTCACCTCCGAAGGGTCGTTAACGGTGACGGTGATGCGAGGACTCTGTTTCTTGCCACCGGTTTGACAGTCTGTCCCCGCGACTGCGTCGCTGGCCGTCGGGTCACAGCTGCAGCAGAATAACACCCTAAGGTAAGCAAGCGATTTGACGATTTTGTTCAGCATTGTTAACGCTGGCAAAATTAGAAATCCTCCAAGGGGAAAGAAGGGAGGGAAGTACTCCGCGGGGCGATGGACGGTTTAGGAACGAATGTGGGTAACGTTAAGAAGGGGAC